>JAXQQM020081727.1:0-18836 GCA_034641835.2 Pinus albicaulis
ACGGCCTAAAAATGTGAAGTTGGGAAACACTTTTTGCCCTTTTTTGACGTTGAAAATTGTAATTTTCTATGTTTTTCAACTTCAGCTCCACTAAACTCATATTTTTATCGCAAATTATGCTTTGACATAAAAACAAGAATTGTAGAGAATTGTCTTACCTCCATACCGATATTTTTTTTTTAAAAAAATATTGACATATAGAGGGGTAAATTTGTTGTTTACTAACTGCATATACTTGAAATTTTCAGGCAAACATAAATAGTCACTTTATTATCCTTTACTTTTTTTAGGGAAGGTTATTCATTTTTTGGAAAAAAACCATAGCATCATAATATGCATATATTGCACTAGTGCACAGACTATTTTTTGGTAATTTTCGGATCAAATCACTATTTTTTATTATTTTTTGAAATGGACGAAGACAAAAAAACAGTGATGTTTCAGTACATTTTATTATCCTTTGATTTTCTTTTCGATGTGATCGTCAATAAGAAAAATGAGAGTACCCTTTTGAAGTAGACAGGGAGAGGAAGTGCACTATGATTTTTTTAAATTTTTTGGTGTCCTCGTTTGAAAGTTATTGAATTTTCATTCAGTGCAATTTTTCGAACAATGAAATTCCATAGTGACATAGTTTAGTAAAAAATTAATAAAAAATTAAATTTTTTAATGAAACTCCATAAATCTCACATCATCAAAAACTAGATTTAGAGACGAATCTAATGGTACTTGGTCCGACATATAACATTTTGTTTTTGTAGGTGTTCTGTCCCTCCAACGTTGCAGGTTTCTCAAAACTGCAGAGTTTTCTGAGTTTTTTGTTGACCAGAAACTCTCGGCCGAGAAAAACTCTCGGCCGAGAAATTTTTAAAACTCTCGGCCGAGAGTTTTAAACCAATTTATGCGCGGGAAAACTCCCGCCCAAAAGTTTTAAAAACTCTCGGCCGAGAGTTTGCGGCCGAGAGTTTGCGCAATAAAACTCTCGGCCGAGAGTTTTATTGCGCAAACTCTCGGCCGAGAGTTTTTCTAACTCTCGGCCGAGAGTTTGCGGCCGAGAGTTTTGTGACACAACTCTTGGCCGAGAGTTTTAAAAACTCTCGTCCGAGAAAATACGAAATATTTAAAATCTCTCGGACGAGAGTTTTGAAAACTCTCGGCCGAGAAATTTAGTTGACTTTTTTTCTCGGCCGAGAGATTAAAAAATTCTCCCGAATTCTATCTCATGCCAAAAAGTGTTTCCCAACTGACGTTTTAAGCCTACATTATGTTCTATAGAATTGATGAGAAAAACATTGAATAATATACTCTATCCTTATTCTTATGAGTTTTGTTTTTCCTTTGTACTTGGTGTTGTTATGATCATTTTTTACGCATTTGTAATTGGTACCATGCCAATCAATCATTGAAAATATAAAAACCACAAAAAATGCATAACAACGATGTCTCCAAATCAATGTTACCGAATTGCCTTTGATTTGAGTTGGATTCTCAAGTTTGACTCTTCTCTGTTTGGAAACCAAGCCGACTTGTTTCTGGTTTGGACTCAGCCTCAAGTCATCTCATAAGGACTTGAAAATATGGCTTGGAAATGCAACTCAAACATGAGTTAGATTGATTTCGGTGAGTCAAATTTTTGAGTCTCGTGAGTCAGACCCAGTCCTTTGCCTATTTTACTCGTTGCTCAACACTAGTTATCATAAATGGTATGGTGCTTCTCTTCAACTTCATAAATGCCTCATTACGTGTCAAATATCTATATCTCAAATATGTAAATGACTCGAGTCATACCTGATATGCTCGCATGCCATTTCTTAGAAAAATGAAAAAATATTTCACTATGAATTAAATGCTTAAAATAAATCATTATGACCCCTCGATGAAACATTTACTGGCATGCCACATGAATGAAAGCTATGTCAAATTCTCCAAGGGCCAAACAATGTGAGCACAAATGACTACCTGTAAAAACGATTGTAGCAAAACTAACTTCAAAACTAGTACATGGGTTGTAGTTGAACTTCCATTCCTTCAGATGGGTGAAGGCCCCGCTCACCAGGTGGTGATACACTTTGGTGTAAGAGATCTATAGAATCGCCATCTTCATGGTTTCCCATAACCCAGTTGCTTTTGGGTGGAATTTTAATTTTATTTCCTCTTTTAGACTCCAGGTACTCTAAGTAACCCACAGTCACAGCACCAACTACAAACCACAGAACTAGAGCCAAATTAAGTCCTCTCACATCCTCACCACCATATTTGTCTCCAAGTTGTCTCATTCCACTTATAAGAGCTATAATCCAAATCACAAGTAAGCATTGACTAGGGCGTAATTAAGCATTGAATGGCTGCCAACATGCAAAAAATATAGCTACCACACCAAACTTCACATGCAAAGATTATATTTTAAATCCTTTTAGTTCAACTGCAGCAAAAATAAATCCAAGTATCATCACAGATATACATGGATCTGAAACCAACCATCTCCTTTTATGTGTTTCAAATATCTCGCTGCCAATACTCCTCCAGAAAGCAGAATTCTCCATGCCAGGAACATTATAAATCTATGAACTGCTAAAATAGGGAGAAGTTCTTGGTCAGCCTCAGCTGCACCCTTCATCAAATGCACTAGCGCTGCTCTGCTGCTTGTCTAAGAATTCATATTTCTGTCAGTTAAGTGTTCCTCAAACCAAAGGACACCAGTAGCCCAAACAACTTTCAATGGTGAAGATGGATCTATTACATTCTTGCATTCTTGTCCTTTATTGCATCCTGGATCCAACAACCGAGTGAACTCAAATGTTATAATTCCATTCTCAGAATTGCATCTCACATCAGACAGTTTTTCTCCAGTAGGATGCACGTTTGATGTATCGATCCTTCAACGAAGCAAAGTTTCATTTTAAAAAATAAAAAATTAAACAGTCGTCGATCTTCCGACGCTTCTTTATAAGCATCGGTTTTACGACACTTAAGAAGTGTCGGTATTACGACACTTAAGAAACGTCGGTATTGCGACACTTATAAAACGTCTGTATTGCGACACTTATAAAACATTGGTATTGCGACACTTATAAAACGTCAGTATTATTGCGACACTTATAAAACATTGGTATTGTGACACTTATAAAACATCAGTATCGCAACACTTATAAAACATCAGTATTGCGACACTTATAAAACGTTGGTATTGCGACGCTTATAAAGTGTCGGAATAGCGACGCTTTGGATAACGTCGAGATAAGTGTTGCTCTTCCAATGCTTTATTGAAGTGTCAGAATTGCGACTCTAAGGCTAACCACATTTTTTCCGGCCTCAAACTGTCACTCTTGCGACGACTATGGGTCAGAATAGCGACGAAGTGGCCGTCGGAAATTGGGCCAAATTTACTAGTGTGACAAAATGGTCCCTCATGGAAAATTTTCACGGATTTTTTTTAATTGCAAGTCTTGTCATCGAGCTCTATGTGAATGCTTAATGTATTTATAAATTTTAGCCTCAAACTTCTTCAAAAATCTATCACAAAAAATTATTCTTCTTGTAAATTAATCCCTTTAGTACTTGTAGTACTACTTGAACCAATCGATCTATGATTATATTAATATATCTTCGATTTCACTTTTATGTTGCACAATGATTGACCATTTATATCAACATGATATTTTTTGTGAAATAAAGTCAAATTTCAACAATGATCACATTTTTTACCAATAACACATTTATTTTGATAAAATAATTCATGACTTTCTCTTGCACATAGAATTTGGGATTTGAAATCATGGATAATGGAAGGAGGAGGTGATTTTTTCCAAAAAATTTTACCAAAATTAAGAGATGTGTCTTAATATAACTAAATTTTTTAACAAAAATGTCATGTAAAATGATAGGTTTAACATACCATGGTTTTTGTTGCACAAAAGCATTGATTGAGACATTAAATCCACGATTCTATTCTATGAACTTATTTAACAAATCTATTTGAGTGGTGTCCAAGATATGTTTTCCATGTTTTTCATACTAATTTCGTGTTATTCTTCACTGCATGACTTCCCTTGCTTTTGGTGAAAGGCATTAATTTTTCATCCAATATTCATATATTATTTTTTTAACATCTTCTCCAAGTATATCTTTGTATGGTTTCCTACAAATAAATTTCCAACAATCAAGCTCATCATTTATATCTATTTGCAATCGAAATTTCTGACGTTTGTGAAATTTTTTTCATGAGGTCCCTAATGATTTCGCCATCGATTTTACTAAAAAAATTTCTTTAGTACTTGTTTAAACCACTTCCATTTTTATTTCTCTACGTGCATCTAAATCACTTTTCTTTCTAGATCTTCCAATTGATTTTAGAGAACTATTTATATTTTGTATGACATTTCCCTTCATTTTTTATCTTTCGTTGTTTTTCGAATACCCAATAGATTCATAGCTTCTTTTAATTTCTTTGATGTTAAGAGACTTCTCAAAATTTGGGCTTGAACTGCCACATTTTCATTTTTGAAGAACATATCAATAATGCTTATAAGGCGATATCGTATAAAATGGTCTGCTTTCTTATCTCCATATGTGTTAGTCTCAACATTTTTTAACATCTCATCATCGATATTGATTTCTGTACATATGAGAATTAAATGTACAAAATGGGTTTAAATATTCAATAAATAATCAAATTATAAAATAGAGTTTGAATGAAATTGAAAAATTAATAAATATGCATAATTAAAATAATATAAATGACATATATATACAAACTTGATGATTCAATTTCTTCAGTTGAATTTCATTCAACATCTTCAAAAACACATTCAATCATTAGTTCATTATCTTTTTCACTTGGTCTTTCAAAATTTTCTATCTCATCATTAATGTTATGAGGAATATCTTTCTCTGCTTACATTTCAAAATATTTTTCAAATTAGTTCATCAAACAAAAATTACGTTTCACAATAAAAGCTAGTTAAATCTTAAATATCATTTATAATATTTACATTTACATACCTACTTCAACATGTAGTTGAGGTTGATTTTCCCTTTCAATATTTGAGCGTTATTTTCTTTTTCTATGATATTCTCTCTCATATTCTATACAAGCCTCAAGGCTTCTAGTTCGATCATATTTAATCTTGCAATTTCTTTGATTTCCAATGATAATTTAGTATGAAGCTGCAAAAATTTCCTTCAAAATCTTGCGAAAAAACTCATTATCAAAATTTAGACAAAAATCCCTTTAAAAATTCATCAGAAAAACCTTAATTTTAAAAAAAATCACTTAAAAAATTAGCACAAAAGAATTACTTCAACCCAAAACACTTTAAAAAAATTCACTTTAAAATGTTCGCTAAAAAAAATGCCTTTTGAAAATGAAGCTCAAAACATTTCCTTCAAAATCCTGCAAAAATAACTCACTATAAAAATTCAGACAAAAAATCATTTAAAAAAAAGCATAAATAAAGACTTAATTTTAAAAAAAATCACTTCAAAAATTCTTCACAAAAGACTTACTTCAGCCCACAACACCTACTTAAAAAATTCCACCAAAAAAATGTGTTTTCAAAATGAAGCTCAAAAAATTTCCTTCAAAATCCTACAAAAAAAATCCACTTTAAAAATTTAGACAAAAAATCAGTTTCAAAAATCATCACAAAATATTTACTTGAGCCCAAAATAATTACTCTAAAAAAAGTTGGCCAATAAAATGTGCTTTGAAAATTCAGCCCAAAAAATTTCCTTTGAAAATTTAGCCCAAAACATCTCCTTTGAAAATTCAGCCCAAACAATTTCCATTGAAAATTTAGCCCAAAAAATCACCTTTGAAAATGCAGCGCAAAAAAATTCCTTTCAAAATTTAGCCCAAAAAATCTCCTTTGAAAATTCTGCCCAAAAAATTTCCATTCAAAATTCAGCTCAAAATATTTAGTATGAAAATTTAGCCTAAATGAAAAAATCTGCGAAAATAATGATTTAGTTTTCGTTTATTTATAGAGTTTGTGAAATGTGTTTTTTGGAGGGGCTTCATCGATTTTTTTTGTGCAGCTGATGAAATGAGCAACCAAAAGCTTGACCGAACTTTTCTGTCATTAAAATTAATGGGACAGGACACTGAGAAAAGTTGATCGAACAAATACAGAAGTTCGGCCTAATTAAAAGGTCTGCAACTACGTTGTAACTCGGCTCTGAACACATTTATTCAAATTTGGAATGGTTAAACTCCATCAAATTTTATTAATTGACTTTTGGAACCAAGAATAGCATTTGTAGAATTCAATCTACTTTCAATAGATATAACATTTATGGAATTCCATAGATATTTACTAGTTTTAATTAATTTTGTAATAAAATGGGTACAAAAAATTTATGAAGGTCATTATGATACAATGAAATCAAAATTTTGTATCTCTCAAAATACACTGTAAAAAATTGAAAACTTTATGGTGCATTAAATTGGTCCGTCATTTTAATGGGTAGTTTCTAGATTTTTAGTTTATAACTAATATGTTGAGAAACTTGATGTCGAACGAAACATATTCGAAATCTGCAGTTTTTTCATATTGGTTTAGTACAAAAAATCTAGTAATTATGATATGCATCAGTTGGTTTCGTAAATATAACGATACCGAAGTAGAGTCTGTCTAGATTGTTGCAGAACATTTTTTTCTCAAAAACACCAAGTTAACAAAGAATACACTAGCGCTGAACAAGATGACTTTTTATGAATCTCTTGATTATTAAAGAACACACACTCAAATAATTTCTAAGTTGACATATCAAATGTGAATAAAAAAATTCCAAAAAATAAATAATAGAAAGCTAATAAAATTTCTAACAGGTTTTATTTTTATTGTAAAATGAAATTCTAAACGTAAATTTTTTTTTTTGCATGCAGAAAGTTGAAGAACTTCTAAAAATGATATTTTTTTGTCAAAAAAGGGAAAAATGTGTAACCTAACTTCAAATTTTCACCGCCAAGATATTGAGTTCCATTTAGTTTTATGTAAATTGTCTGTTATGTACAAGTGTATTAAGGATTTCATTCTATGGATATTGTGTTTGCATGCACACAACAAGTGAATTATATGTACATACATGTACATTGTCTAGTCTTAAACGATTTCATACATGAAGGCAATTATTAATACATGTTAGTTAATTTTAAGCATGATTGAAAAATGTATGTATCTAGATCATATTAAATAATGTCATTTTAATTTATGATTTTTTTTAACATCTAAAGCAAATTATAAGATTCATTCAAATGCAAAACATGTACTACCTTTTCTAATTTCCTGTTTTATAGATATTAAAAGTCAACTATATCAACTGAGATCCATAGTAGCCTTTCTATGTACATTAATACATTTAATTTTGTATACCATATTTTTTTAATGCAATTTTAAAAATTTATGATTGTTTTAGATAGATCACATGCAAAATGTAACAACTAAATGCAAATGTACTTCAATCATTGTTACATATTCATGAACTTAAATATGTATAAATATCTATTATTGTTTTAAATGACACATTATTGTGCGAAATATACCTAGATATCACCTTTAATAACATCTACACCTAATTATAACATTCACATTTTCAAATGCATAATGTACAACATGTTTTTTGTAATTTGCAATTTCAATCTAGATTCATTTTAAATAACAAAATCGACAAAACAAGTTAAACAAAACATAATCTTATCATCTAAGTTAACAAATTATAACAACATGTGATCACATGCAAAATATAAAAACTAAATGCAAATGTACTTCAATCATGTTGTTACATATCCATGAACTTAAATAACACTGTTACCGATGAAATAGGTAACCTGACATCAGAACGAGAACTCTAGCCCAAAAGGACTCAAAAAACATGAAAAACACCCCAAAAACAAAAAAAAAAGTGTATTCCAGAACGCACTTGGTTTTTTTTTAAGGTCAAATTTCAACATTTTATAAAATTATGCTAAAAACAAAATTGTTTCTTGAAAAAAAGATTGAAAAAACACCCTCAAAACAAAACCAGTTGATGCTGGAATAACAAAAAAAAAAAAATTTGTGTCATATTTTTGACATTTTTAAAAATAGAAATAACATTTTTAATTTTTAAAATTCAAACATTAAAAAAAACCTAAAATTTAAGAAAAAAATAAATTTAAAAAATAAAAACATTTTAAAGCTTAAAATTTAAAAATATATAGGAATAAAAAAAATAAAAATAAAAACAAAATAAAATTTTTAATTCAAACATTAAAAAAACCTAAAATTTAAGAAAAAAATAAAAAATAAAAAACAAAAAATAAATAAAGATTAAAATTTCAGAATATATAGAAATAAAAAAATAAAAATAAAAACAAAATACAAATATCAAATTAAAAAAGAAAAGAAAAAAAAAAAGCTAAAAAAAGAAAGAAATTATAAAAAATAAAATATAGAAATTAAATTTAAAAAAGAAAAAGAAAATATTTATTAAATTTAAAAAAAAATTAATTTTAAAATAAAAAATTAAATTTAAAGAAATATATTAAATTTTAATAAATTTAAAACTTTAAAAAAAAAATTAAAAAAAAAAATACATTATTTAAATTAAAAGTAAAAAAATGAAAAATTAATTAAAAATAAAATACAATAAAAATATTAAATTTAAAAAAATATATATTAAAAAAACAAATAGATTTTAAAAAATAAATTAAATTTAAATTTTATATATATAGATATATATAGATATATATATATATATATATATATATATATATATATATATGAACTTAAATTAAAAATATATATATTAGATTTTATTAAATTAAAAAAAATGTTAATATTAAAATAAGAAACTAAATTTAAAAAAGAAAAATATTAATTTTTAATAAATAAATGAATAAACAAATAAATTATGAAATAAAAAATAAATTTTAAATATAAAGAAAAAAAAAACATTGTTAAAATAAAAAAATTAAAAAACTTTAAAAATCAATTAAAAATGAAAAAATGAAAAAAAATATATTAAATAAAATATTGAATAAAAAAAGAAATTAATTTGAAAATATTAAGTTTAAAAAGAAGTCATAAGCGTTGCCTGATGATGGACTCACTTAGGTAGTCCGAAACGTTGAACATAAAAAAATACTAGAAACAGGAGTTATTCCTCTATTTCTAAAAAAAAAATATTAAGTTTAATTTTTTTTTTTAAATACACAATTTTAATTGAAATAATATATATATATATATATATATATATATATATATATATTATGTAATTAAAAAAATAATAATGAAAAAATAAAAAATTTAAAAAAGTATTAGATTCAAATAAATAAAAAAAAAAATTTACTAAATTTTAAAAAATTAAATGAAAAACTAAACATAAAACTTAATAATAAAAAAAAATATGAAAAAATTTATAAAAAAAATCAATTAAATAAAAAAAATACAAATTTAATAAAAAATTTTAACAAAATTTAGAAAAAAAAATCAAAAACAAAAAAAGGAATAAAATTGAAAAAAAAAGCAAAACAAATTAAAACAAATTAAATTTCAAATATAAAAATTAAATTAAAAAAAATAATTTGATTTTCGAATTTTAAAAAGAATTTTTTGATCGTGGTGGCGTCGCGAATCGGCCTCCCGCTCAGGTGGCAGTGGAGGCCGATTCCTGGAATCGGCCTCTCGCCCAAGTGGTGGCAGAGGTTGGCCGCTCGGCGGGCGGCCACGATCAAAAAATTCTTTTTTTTTTTAATATTATTTTTTTTTTAATTTTTAATATTTATTTATTTATTTTTAATTCAAAAAATTTAAAATTATTTTTTTTTAATTCAAATTTTTTATTTTAAATTTAATTTGTTTTAATTTTTTGTTGTTGTTGTTGTTTTTTTTTTTTTTAATTTAATATATTAGATTAATTATTTTTAAAAATTTAAAATTTATTTATTAAATTTTAATTTAATTTTTTTATTTTTTTATTATTTTTAAATCTTTTAGTTTATTTAGTTTTTCATTTTTAAAATTTATAAATTGTTTCATTTAAAAAAAACCAGTAAATTTATGGATATTTGTTTTTTAATTATTTTCATTGATTTTTTGTTTTTGTTTTTGATGATAGTTTTTTTTGTTTTTCAATTTTGTTTTTTTTTTTAATTTGTTTTTTTTGTTAATTTTAAAATTTGTATTTTTGTTTTCTTATTATTATTATTATTTTAATTTAAATTTTTAAATTTATTTTTTTCTTTTTTGTATTTTATTTTTTTATCTAAATTTTAATTTTGTAATTTAAATTATTTTTAAATTTTCTATTTAATTTTTTTTTTTAATTATATGGTTTTTTTAATAACTTAGAAAAAAATGTTTTTGATGTTTTTTTTTTTTTTTTGGTTAATGTTTGTTTTTTTTCTTTAAATTATGTGTTTTTTTTTCAAATTTTGTCATTTCTTTTGATATAATTTTTGAATATTTTTGTTTTATTTATTTATTTTTGTTTAAATTTTTTATTTTTACGAGTTAATTTTGTTTTTTTTTTAATTTTTATTGTTTTTATATATATATATATTTTTTATTTAAGTTTTGTGTTTTATTACCAACATGAAAATCACCACTCTAAAAAAAAAAGGTTGATGCTGCATCAATACGTTTCAAAATTAGCATGAAAATCACCGCTCTAAAAAAAAAGTTGATGCTGCATCAAAACGTTTCAAAATTAGCATGAAAATCACTAACATTTTAAAACAAATATTCATACTTCATAAATAAAAATATTAGAGTGTCAAAAATGTGCACAAAAAAAATGGGTGATTCTGCATCACCACTTTTCAAAATCGAGTGCTTTTTATGCTACCAAAAAAAAGTAGGTAACAGTGCGGTTATCTATTTCATCGGTAACAGTGTTAAATATGTAAAATCACCTATGATTGTTTTAAATGACACGTGATCATGAAAAATGTACTTAAATATCACCTTTAATAGGCATATACACCTAATTATAACATTCACATTTTCAAATGCATAATGTACCACATGTGTTTTTTAATTTGAATTTCAATCTCGATTCATTTTAAATAACAAAATTGACAAAACAACAAGTTAAACAAAACATAATCTTATCATCAAAGTTAAAAAATTATACCAACATGTGATGACATGCAAAATGTAACAACTAAATGCAAATGTACTTCAATCATTGTTACATATTCATGAACTGAAATATGTAAAACCATGTATGATTGTTTTAAATGAAATGTGATCATGCAAAATGTACCTAAATATCACCTTTAATAGACATCTACACCTAATTATATAGCATTCACATTTTCAAATGCATAATGTACCACATGTGTTTTTTAATTTTCAATTTCAATCTAGATCCATTTTAAATAGCAAACTTTACAAAACAAGTTAAACATAACATAACATTATCATCTAAGTTAACAAATTATACCAACATGTGATCACATGCAAAATGTAACAACTAAATGCAAATCTACTTCAATGATTGTTACATATTCATGAACTTAAATATGTAAAACCATCTATGATTATTTTAAATGGCACATGATCATGCAAAATGTACCTAAATATCACCTTTAATAGACATCTACACCTAATTATAACATTCATATTTTCAAATGAATAATGTACCACATGTGTTTTGTAATTTGCCATTTCAATCTAGATTCATTTTAAATAAAAAACTTTCCACAACAACAAGTCAAACAAAACATAATATTATCATATAAGTTAACAAATCATACCAACATGTGATCACATGCAAAATATAACAACTAAATGCAAATGTACTTCAATCATTGTTACGTATTCATGAACTTAAATATGTAAAACGATCTATGATTTTTTTTAAATGACACATGTGATCATGAAAAGTGCACCTAAATATCACCTTTAATAGACATCCATACATAATTATAACATTCACATTTTCAAATTCATAATGTATCACATGCGTTTTATAATTTAAAATTTGAATCTAGATTCATTTTAAATAACAAACTTGACAAAACAATAAGTTAAACAAAACATAATCTTATCATCTAAGTTAAAAAATTATACAAACATGTGATCACATGAAAAATGTAACAACTAAATGCAAATGTGTGCTTTGAGAGTGCATAACTACTACTAACCTTTCCCAACTCTCTACAGGGAGCTTCAAAATCCCAAGATCTTTCCTCAATTTTGAATAAAGACTTTCTCACTTTTGTAATGTGCATTGATGGATGTTTGTTTCCCAAGGTAAATAATCAGGAATTTTATATGGATAAGTTTTGGTTGGTGTACAACCTTCTTATTGAATTACATGATTTAGCCTACATCTTTTTTGAGCAACAATTTGACCCTCTGCATCAATATATAAAATTATGTATAAATAAAAAAGCATGTGAACAAATGTACAAATTTGTTTTTTAACATAAAAAACACTCTATAAATAATTAACAAAATAATAATAATGATAATAAGATTGATATTGATGGCCACCTCCAGATGGCTGAGCACCATCATGCCCACCTGGAGATTCTTAAGAGCCAACATGACCACCCATTGATTGGCCACCACCCATTGGTTGAGAACCAACATGAACACCCATTGATTGGCCACTAGGGGAATGTGTACCACCACCCTCGTGCGATTGGCCACCACCTATTGATTGGATGCCAGGGGAATGTGTACCACCACCACCACCCTCACGCGACACGAGCGAAGCTACATAAATATATATATATAATTTCAAAACAATTCAAATATATATACATATACGTACATACACACATATGATTCTACCTATTTATAATTTAAATGTGTGTATATATATATATATATATATATATATATATATATATATATATATATATATCACGATTACATGAACCATGGCCCTCCATTGATTGAGTAGATACTCTTTTCCTCTGACCTAAAAAATGAAATTTATTTAAAATTTATTTAACTCACTAAATTGATAAAAAAATCAATTCCATACATGTATACACATGTATGTGCATAAGATTATATTCAAGTATCATTTAAAAACTTGCACATTTTATATAAATACCATTAACATGATGGACATCCCCCAATCCATGATCCCCCTCCCTCGTAGATGCATGAGACTCTATTGATGTTCACCTCGAAGAATTGTGTGGAAAATGACCATCCATAATATATATGGATATCTACAGATACATAAATACATGATGTTTAAAGCCTCAAAGAATCACACAGAAAATGATCATCCATGATATATATGGATATCTACAAATACATATAGATACATGATGTCTAAAAAGTTACGTCATGCATTTGCAATTATTTTTAAAATTAATATTTCAAAATATTTCAAAAGAATTCAAAAAATTGATGTAATTTACACATGTTGGAGCACAACTTGAACACAAATGTAAAACACAGAACTTGAAGCACAAACTGATTTGTAAAACTTACTTGAATACTTAAAGTCAAAATTCGTTGAAGTCGTGTACATTTTGAAAATTAAATACAAAATTTTCTAAAACATGAAGTTCAGCAAGTTGTGCTTACATAGTGGGGGCACACTTGGTACATAATTGAAAAAACACATGGCCATTGAAAACAACACATTTATAACTAAAAAACACACACATATCAAAGATATCTTACAATGTCCATCAATAAATTTTGATGGAGAGCATATTATTAACACTAATTCATCTTTGACACACAAATATTGAATTGGCATTGCCCCATTCAATAGATTCCTAGACATCCTATTCACGTTTTCACAATGTATTATACTAAATGATTGAAATTGTCTAACAATATTGTTTGCTTTTCCATGCAATTTTTTTAGTCTCTCCTTCTTAACTTGGTACACGCCTTTAATTTGGTTGCACACAATTTTAGACTTGGTGAAAAATACAATTCCATTGGATCCATACTCCCTAGGTATTCCCAAGCCTTCTATCAATGCAATAACTACATTGTTTGTTGTTCTTCCAGGTATATTCATTTTCCTTTGGAGGACTTTGTTCGTCACAATATTGAATAGCACATATGTAATCATTGTTTTCCCTCGATTGGGATAACAAGAAACATCTATGCATTATTTCTATTTTTCAACCATGTTTAGTGGGCTTTCTTATCCCTCAAAAAAATAAATTCAATAAAATATTAAATTCATTTATTGCAAATGCCTTAGTTTATGGGAGAAATGACATGTACATGGTTTCCAAAAACACTAAGACTATCCCCTGCATTTAGCTAAACGTTTTATAATATTTTATAAAATGAAAATGAGTAACAACACATCCTAGCCATTATGGTTGGTGAGGTGATAGTGGATCCATATGAGGTGTATGACATGTAATCGAAAAGTAACTTTGGAGGTGCATGGTGTGTAATCAAAAAGTAATTTTGGATTATATTATTGAGGATAAACATAGATTTCAAATGAATAAGTAGAGTGCTTGTGGGTAAACCATTTACCATATTCTCATGCTTTCTATCCAAACAAAATAGTGACCTGAAAACCAAGAAGATGAGGGATATTTTGAAGTAAATAATTGCCACATATCTGCAACAAGTGCAACCCCAAAATACTTTTGAACATTATGGTTGCAATGCCGAGGAAGATAATCGAAAATTTTTGTATTATATTATTAAGGATTTAAAATTTTTCAAACGAATATGTAGAGTGATTGTGTGGTAAACCCATATGCGTATGTAGAGGGCTTGTGTGGTTTAAACTTATCTTCTTTTTAGACCATATTCTCGTGCTTTCTATCCAACAAAATAGTGACATGAAAACCAATAAGATTAGGGATATCTTCAAGTAAATATAGAAAAAATGTTGAATTTTTTGAAAGGTAGTTGACATGTAGTCATCCAAAATGATAGGTGGTTTATTTTAAGGATTCTCCCTTCTGCTATAGTTATGATCCACATGGAAATGAAACTATATTCATGGATTTTGATCAATTCGGAAGTGATGAAGATAGACTAGTAATGACATTGTTGTTGGAGGTAGAAATTGGTAATTCTAATGATTTTGGAGATGGAAACTCTTCAAGGGGTGAGGTGTTTGAGCTAAAAAAGAGAATATACAAAAATGTTGTTGACCATAAATTCACTACCTACTAATAGATCTTATATTTATCCTAAAATGAAAATGTAACTAGAGGTTGGCATAAACGTTGATGGATATATTCATCGCAACAATGTTTGGAATTAGATAGAGATATTTTATGGTGGCCAACTAATCGAAGGATTGTTCATTTAGATAGAGAGATTTTATGGTAGCCCAACTAATCAAGGGACTGGATTTTTTTTTTACTAGAAGGCTCTTGGATTGGGTTGTGAGCTATAATTGTTTTTACTATCATGTTCTCAAATTGGCTTGCGATCTAGCATTGAAAGAGGCCACAACCTACATGTATCCAATATTTGATGTTTATTTTTTCTCCAAGATGATGAAGAATAAGGGAAAGGGCCATAATTTAGATACAATTTTGAGGTGGTTACATTGGACTACAAACTTAAATTGGAATCACCTCATTTCACGAAGAGATTATAGGATTCTCAAGAAATCCCACATGGAGCACAAGAAAGAGTCACATGTTACCTACCATTGTGATGGGCACCGGAAATGTTTCTTGAATAATTATAATCATACATGTTCCTAATGATTGCATGGACTTTGAGATTGTAAAATTAATATTGTTGTGCAAGTCATCCACAGGTGGTAAGATAAGAAGTTGTAAGTTAAGGAGTTATAACAGAACTCTCAATGGAATTTATTATCATTGGAAATTAAGCACATTTATTTTCCATTTAAGTTGAAATTTCTGTTAGATTTTTTATGGAAGGTGTATTGTTCTAAGAGGAGATGGTATTTTATTGTCTCCTCCCTCTACAATTAAAATCTAATTATGTTTTCTTTCCTTTACTAAATAAGGGGTTATACAATTCAAATATAAGAATGTGTTCTTTCTTTTCCTAAATAGGGGATTATTCAGTCCATAAATGAACACACTTGTACGAGACTAAATATAATACATGAAGGAAATTCATTCAACGGGCATATAAGAAAAACTTTAGCATAGTTACACATATCAACACATATATTAAAGCATCATCAACCATATATACAAATAGTTGTAATTCCCACTATTATTATATACTTAAGAAAAGAAGGATAAAATGAACCCGAAAAAAATTATTTTATGGATCACCTCCAAAGCATGTAAACGTAGATATGCAAAGCAGTCTTATATTTAATATAAAGTATAGAAAGTACCGTGAAAATAAATATGCAATATTTGGAGAATATTCCAGGACACTAATGTATGAAGCAGTCATATAAGTATAAGAACCAGTCACATCAATGAAATATGACCTATTTATGAAGTTCAAAAGAAATCAAGATAAAGAAAGCAACCCAAAGAACATTTATGTGGTGAGACCGATGTTTAATCTCTTGAATATTGAACATCGAACAAGAAACTGAAAGAACATTTGTTTTGTATAAGTCTGTTGCAATGGTATAAACATATTTAAGTAGGGCGTGCAAACTTCATCTCATTGAACATTTTGTAAGACATTCGTAGCAGTATAAAGCATCTTAAGAATACCACTCTTGAATACTTTAGAAGAGGTTAGTGTTTCATCCATATATCCTACAAAATAGTAAATATTATTAATGCTCCTTCATCAAGAAGAGAACTTTTGGAAGTTAAAAAAAAGCAAGAAAACGTTTGACATAAAACCTATTGCTCAGACATTGTACCCAAGAAAATAAGAGAATAAAGTTACATAAGAAAATTCATCCTTGAACGCAGAAAATGAAAGAACACAAATACTATGAGAGGTTTAGAGTACAGAAAGTAAATAAATATTTATTTCAAAGGCCATATCATCAACATGAAAAACTCCCGCGAAAAAATACATTCAGATTATGCAAACAGTGCAATTAATTTACCTTAACAAAAAATGCGCATTATAGCATGCATGCCATGACAAGGATAACATCAAATGTCACAAAAAACATACATCATATCACAAGAGGTAATAATTGGAGCAGAGGTACCTACTCAACATAGAAAATAAAAGAAAACAAATACACTGAGTGATATAATATTCCAGAAAATAAATAAATATTAACAAAGACCATATTATCAACATGCAGAACTACCGCAAAGAAAATACATTCACATTATGAAAACAATGCAGATAATTTACCTTAACTAAAAATGCGCATTATAGCATGCATGCCATGAAAAGAATGACATCAATTTTCACAGAAAACATAAATCATATCACGCGAGGGAATAAATGGACTAGAGGTATCTACTGAACACAGAAAATGAAAGAAAACAAATTCTCTGAGTAGTATAATATTCTAGAAAATAAATAAATATTTATTTAAAACACCATATGATCAACATGCAGAACTCTCACAAACAAATACATTTATAACATGTAAACAGTGCAGGTAATTTACCTTAATGAAAAATGTGCATTATAACATGCATGCAACAACAAGGATTACATAAAATGTCACAAAAAACAAAAACCATATCACAAGAGGGAATAAATGGAACAAAGGTAGCTATTGAACACATAAAATGAAAGAAAACAAATACTTCGAGTGGTATAAGATTCAAGAAAATAAATAAATATTTATTTAAAAGGCCATATCATCAACATGCAGAACTACTTTTGACAATTGGGAAGCATGAAAGGGCGGTGTGGCAACCTCTCTTTTTAATTTGATTTTACTTTATTATTTTTTTATTTTCTTAACATTCTCATACATTCGTACATATGAAAAAAATTGTTTATTGAATGTATGGATCAGATTTAAAAATATCAAAAAAATTGAGCAGAAGATATAAGTTCAAATTCTACAATATTTATTCTCTACCAGCAAAATTCAATCAACTTCATAGTTTCCACAAAATACATTAAAGTGTTGAATCCTCTAAGCAAATAACAATATTTTCATCAACAACCTTAAGATAATTTTACTGATTGGATTTAGCCTTGAAGTTGTCTTTTTTTTGTATCAATATGAGTTACTTAGTTGCTGCCATGAGATTATTTAAAGTTATTTACATCAAAATTTGGATTAAATATATAGCATAAAATTATTATGAGAAATATGGATATATCCTTCATCATAAGGTATTTTACATTATACCCTATGCAATAATATAGTTGATTATTCTGAATTTTACATTGTGGTTAGATTCCTTACTCTAAAGTACTTAACTAGAACTTGTTCATTAAACCTACTTAGTTCATAGCAACAGGTCATGGAGGTACCTAACAAGAAGGATCTTAGGATGGATGGTAAAAGTTCCAAATTGGAAATTTATGTTTCTGTTGTTTACATGGAGGACAAAGGAGCACACTGTGTGGGCTAAGCTAAGCTCTTCATCCATCCATGAATATCAAACCTAAATGAAAGGATGGAAAACCTTAACTTCTATAGAGGACTGTTAAATTGGACAAAGATGATAAATTGTAAGAAAAAGAGTTGTCAAAGTAATCCATCATGATTCAAGAGTGTTGGATAACCCTGATCAAGAATGTTTTGTAACTAATTAGTTGTTTACATTAGATATGTCAATATTTAGACATTATGAAGTTCATAAGACTTCTAAGCTAACATACAGTTAATATTCAAATGTAGAAAATTAATTTATAATGTGTATGTTTTTATTTTTCTTAAATTCATCCAGTAACATTTATTTTCACTGGATTCTATTGTTGCAAGAATCCTTCAACTTTGTACATTCCAATTTGTATTTTAATAATCCAATTTATAAACATGACTTGATGAAGTTTGTTTTAAATATT
>JAXQQM020093290.1:0-10563 GCA_034641835.2 Pinus albicaulis
GGGTTATGGAATAATTTAATAAATAAGGATTTTCTTAATTATTTCTAGGTGATTTAGTCAAATTTAACAAGGAATAATAACTAAATAATGATTTAATTAATTATTCCTAGAGAAAAATAAGAAAAATAATGATTTATCTAACTATTTATCATTAATTGGGTTAAATATGACCAAGAATATTATTTAAGTAGTGGTTTAATTAATTATTCCTAGAGGAAAATAAATTAAATAATAATTTATTTAATTATTCCTCATGGGGTTTCTTGTTTGAACCAAAAATAACTTAATAAAATATGGTTTATTAAATTATTTCTTATAGTGAAAGAAATTTTACTATGGTAAAATTGGTCTTACATGGTGTACTTCGATCCATCTAATTGTAAATGTTTAGATGACCAAAAATTATTTTAATAAAGCCCATACACTCCCCCCCCCCCTCTCTTTCATTAATATGAATTCAACCCATTAAATCATACTTGTCAGCCCTGTGACTGGCATCAATGTTTATCTTCTCCATTTTTTCCAAGCATTTCCTCCCCAAGCAGTTCTGAAATTTGTGTCCAATATATCAACCTTTCCAATTACAACAAAATATTTAAACAATTTATAGTAGGGGGATTAACCGAAAGGGACTATCACAAACCCTACCCCCCTATAGGAACACCACCCTTAGTGTTATGTATCTGAACACATTTAAAAACATGCTTTAAACCAAGCACAAAATCACAATGAGATCTATATACTCAACTCTATACAATAATTACAAAATTATTTACATTTTCTCAACTAGAAAACAAAATGGATATGCAGTTCACATATGATCAACCTTCTCCCATGTGGCTTCCTTGGGCCCATAGTGCCTCTTCTACCCCTTGACTTGATCGATTAATCGATTATGGAGTGTGAACTACCTCTAATCAATGATGCATAGAGGTTTCAACTAGAACTCTCCCTCTAGTTCTACCTATAACATTGACCAATTAATCACATGATTAACATTTTGTACATAAATTTTGAGTAAAGAAACGCGAAAAAAATGTTACTAAACTTTATTGTTGGTTGGAAGGCCACCCTATATGTTAATGGCCTTATCCTTTCAAGCACTTGAAATGGCCAAAAAAACCGTGGTGCCATCTTAGCACATGACCCAATTTTTGTAGATCTCCTCTTGGGTCTAACTCATAGATAAACATGCTCCCATACTTTAAATTACTTAGGCACTCTATGTTGGTCCACATAGATATTTTCCTTGCCTTGAGCCACCTTTAAATTCTCTCTGATAGTCCCCAATTCTTGCTCCATTTTCATGAGCATATCAAGCCCAATGAGGACCCTATTCATTGGATCACTCCAATTGATAGAAGTATTGCAACTCGACCCATAAAAAGCCTCAAATGGACTCATTTTCAAGGATTCTTGGTAACCATTGTTGTAGAAAAACTCTACTAGTGGAAGAAACGCCTCCCACTTCCTTGGATGGTGCATATTCTAACATTTCTTCTAGTACCCTATTTACCATATCCATCTTCCCATCTGTTTGTGGATGGTATGTTGTACTAAATTCCAATTCTATCCCTAGGCCAACAAACAATTCCTACCAAATTTTTCATGTAATCTTTGCATCTCATTCTAAGATAATTTTCTTGGATACTTCATGCAACCTCATGAACTATTTTATAAACACTTGGGCCACATCACTCACTGTATAAGTAGATTTTGCAGCCACAAAGTGAGCTTCTTTGCTAAAATTTTCAACCAAAACCATGATTGCGTTATTTCTTGGATGTCCTTGGAAATCCTGTCATAAAATCCATTGAAATTGCTTCCCATTTCCATTCTAGAATTAGTATTGGATGTAGTAGACCTACTATATGCTTTCATGAAGCCTTTAATTATTTACATTCAATGCATTTAGAGATAAAATCAACCATCTCTTTCTTCATTTCGGGCCAATAATAAATTTCTTAATGTCTATTAGCATATTTTGGTATCCTAGGCGACTGAAATAAGTATTTTTATGGAATTCATTCAATATGAGCTTCCTCAAATCATTCTCAGTTGAAACACATATTATGCATTTAAATTGTATCAACCTATCTTAGTAGAGAGAGTGAAATTTTATCCCTCACTCCATTAGGTTCATGTTGCAAATTTTATTTTAGTTATTGATATTTAATGTCTTATTCCATTGTTATTTTAATTATTTATTGGAGATTAGTCCCATAGAAACTCATGGATGATATATGGCTTAATTCAAACTCTTATTGAGTGCATCAACAAATTTATTTTCCTTGTCTTTAATGTGCTTTATCTCGAACTCAAACTCATTGATTATGGCCAACTATCTAGCTTTCCTGGAATTTAATTTAGGCTGATCAAATAAATACTTCAGCCCTCCATGATCAATCATCAAAGTGAATTTCCTTCCAAGGATATAATTTCTCCACATATTTCATGCATGAATGATGGAAACCAACTCCAAATCATGAGGCACGTAATTTTTCTCGTGTTTATTCAACTTCCTTGCTTCATAGCCTACCACTTGGAAATTCTACATGAAGACTCCTCTAAGTCCTTTCTTGCAAGCGTCTCTGCATAATACAAAATATTTATCTCGATCTTCTACTTTGAGCACTAGCGCATGAGTTAAAAAATACTTCAATTACTCAAAGCTTGCAACACATTCCATTGTTCACTCAAACTTGCACCCATTTTTTTGCAATGTTATGTTTGGATAACCAATCTTGGATAAATTTTTAATAAATCTCATGAAGTAAATTGAAATCCCGATAAATGATCTTAATTCTGATACACATTTCCCGATGTTGGCCATTCCATAATTTCTTTAATCTTCTTTGGATCAACTGCCACACCTTCCTTTGAGATGACAAGTTCCAAATACTGAATCTCAAACTGAAAGAACTCACACTTCTTGAGATTTTCATAACTCTTGTGCTACCTCAATAGCTATAATTCTATAGCTAAGTGTTCTTCATGCTCCTTCTTGGTTTCCGAGTAAACAAATATTTCATCAACAAACACCAACACAAACTTGTCCAAATAAATACTTAACACATTGTTCACCAGACACATAAAATTAGCTAGTGAATTAGTAAGGCCAAAGGGCACTGCCACAAATTCATAATGCCCATACCCTGTCATGAATGTCGTATTCTAAATTTCCTCATCCTTAATGTACTCCTCGTGTATAAATTACTTGTATATTCAAACTTCTAAATGTAATTTATTAAAACAATAGACTTGAATCTACTGTACCAACTATGGAAAAACTTAACGATCGTGAAATCACGAAGCATACAAGAGAAAAAAATCAATCAACACATTACACAACGATTTTTTGGGGAAAGCCAAAACTAAAAACCCCTGTTATCCGTATATTTCATTAGTCATAAAATATGATAAGATTAAAATTCTTTGCTCAAGCCCGAGAAACCTACTCACTATCTCTATCTGTCTCATTGCTTCCTAGACAATCCTAGGCCAATAATTAACCAATTTTATGCTTTCCCAAGTCCCTATTTCATTGCGATGTTTCCTTGGTAATTAGACCCTATAAATTAGGGAAATTCATCATCCACAAATACACAATACAACATAGGTCTTCTTCTGACTGCATGCACCATCTGTACAATTTGGATGATTATAAAAATGAAAATACATTTCCCTTGAACTCAAATCTCAACTGGGTATGTTGGAACATGGTCCCCTAAAATCTACGAATTTTGTCTACTTTTGTATATTTAGTCTAACGCAGGGGTTTTGGGGTGGGTCAAAGCCCCTAATGCATTGTAACGGGTCAAGGGTAGACCAAGAGTCCGCAAACCACGGTTTGCAGACCATTGGATGCATAGGCTAAGTCAGTATAAATAGATGAACCTTTTTTAGTCATAGGTAGGAAAGGATAGAGATTGATGATAGTTGCGAATTGTTAGATTTGTTTGGGTTTCTAGGGTAAGGAATCCTTGTTGTGAAACCAGCTCCAAAAATAGAAGAAAAGAGATATCAACGCATTAGAAAGAAGCCACTTCGAGGGGGCAACCTCCAATACATTACATTAATGAAATATTCTTGGATGATACAAATTACAAAACCTCCTTTCTATATATAGGAGTCCATTGGGCCACAATGTAATCCTAGCCGACCTAACAATAATAATTTAAGGGCACAATAATAACAATATGGGGGTTACAGGGGTACAATAATAACAATAAGGTGGTTACACTAACAACAATAAGGGACTATACTAGTAATATAGGGACCTAACATGCCCCTCTCCTTCAAAAAAGTGTTGTCCTCAATGCTTGAGTAGCTCTGGGTGCTTCTGTATAAAATTCTCATCCTCCCATGCAGAATCTTCAGTGGGTAAGTTCTTCCACTTGATGAGATACTCTGAAATTGATCGATTCCGTAGTTGTCGAGTTCTTGTTTCCGTGACCGCTTCAGGTTCCAATATGATTTTTCCTTCCTCACCAAGTTCTGGCAATATTGTTTGAACTGGAAGATTTTCACCTATAACCTTCTTTAAGCATGAAACATGGAAAACTGGATGTACTCGCGAAGAAGCAGGAAGCTCAAATTTGTATGCCATAGTACCAATCTTTTGCAACACCTTGTAAGGACCATAGTACTTTGGCGATAATTTATTATCCTTCTTAGCTTGCTTGAGGGACATTTGTTTATATGGTTGTAGCCGTAAAAATACCCAATCTCCTACATCAAAACTTCTCTCGCTGCGATGTTGATCTGCCTGTTGTTTCATTCGATTTTTGTGCCAAATTCAGGTTATCCTTTAAGAGTTGGAGAACTTCTTGTTGATGCTTGATGTGATCTTCCACTGCTTAAACCTTCGAATTTTCTCTTAAAGATGATGTGATGGATGGTGGATGATATCCATAAAGTGCCATAAATGAGGTCATTTTTGCTGCAATATGGAAGGAAGTGTTATACCACCATTCAGTGAGAGGTAACCACTTGACCCATTGTGTTTGTTTATCAGATACAAAACAACGAAGATATCCTTCCAAACATTTATTTACTATCTCAGTTTGACCATCAGATTGAGGAAGATAAGATGAGCTATGAGCTAATTGAGTACCCAAACAAGAAAATAACTCCGTCCAAAAATTTCCAGTAAAAATGGGATCTCTGTCGCTCACAATAACCCTTGGGTTTCCATGTAGATTTTTAATTGTGTCCATAAATGTAGTAGCAACTGTACTTGCTTTAAATGGATGAGATAATGCACAAAAGTGTGCATACTTGGTAAGTCTATCAACTACCACCATGATGACACTCTTTCCTTCGGACTTAGGTAAACCTGTGATAAAATCCATTG
The DNA here is from genome assembly GCA_034641835.2 of Pinus albicaulis. NCBI lineage: Eukaryota > Viridiplantae > Streptophyta > Pinopsida > Pinales > Pinaceae > Pinus > Pinus albicaulis. Next base: position 5,357 of record JAXQQM020093290.1, read on the forward strand.
AAATCTCCTCCCAACGTTGACTTGGAATGGATAAAGGTTGTAGAAGACCCGGGGTTTTAATTGTCTCAACTTTATTTTGCTAGCAAACCAAACATTCTGCCACAAAATTTTGAATATCATATTTAAGGCCATCCCAAAAAAAATATTTCTTCACCTTGTGGTATGTTTTTAAAAATCCTGAGTGTCCTCCTATGGGAGAAGTGTGAAATTCCAAAATAATCTTTTTTTTTTAGTTCGAATTCTTACAAACTTTTGAATATCGTATAGAAGTCAATAGGTCTTAGTTGTCTCAACTTTATTTTTCCGGAAAACCAAACATTCCACCACAAACTTTTGAATATCGTATTTAAGGCCATCCCAAAAAAAATATTTCTTCATCCTCTGGTAAGTTTTTAAAAATCCTGAGTGTCCTCCTAAAGGAGAAGTGTGCAATTCCAAAAGAATCTTTTTTTTTAGTTGGGAATTCTTACAAAGATATAAGCGATCTTTGTACCATAAGGAATCATTTTTCCAACTAAATGTATCAGATGTACTAGGATCTTGCCGCAACTTTTGAATGAGTGTCCATACATCTTTGTCCTTCTTCCATTCATCTCTTGCTTCGGTTATCCAATCTGGTTGGATAATAGAAATGGCACAAAGCAATGATTCCACCTCTTCATTCTTTCTTGAGAGTGCATCTGCAACAACATTAAGCTTTCCTTTTTTGTAGATTATTTCAAAGTCATAACCCAACATCTTTGTGACCTATTTTTGTTGCTCTTCTGAAGATAGTCTTTGTTCCAAAAAGTGTTTAAGACTATCATGATCAGTTTTTACCTTGAAGTGTCTTCCCATTAGGTAAGTTCACCATTTCTTTAGTGCATGCATTATTGCTAACATTTCCTTCTCATAAATAGGTTTTTGTAAATACTTTCCTTTGATTGGACGACTTTCAAAAGAAATGGGTCTTCCTTCCTGCATTAAAACTGCACCAATTCCATTTCCTGAGGCATCACATTCCACAATAAAGGTTTTGTGAAGTCTGGTGTAGCTAAGACCGGTGCTAGGCACATTGCCTCTTTAAGACGTTCAAAGGCCTTAGTTGCTTCAGGAGTCCATGAAAATGCATCTTTCTTCAATAATGTTGTTAGAGGTGCTGCTATTCTCCCATAATTCTTAACAAACTTGTGATAATACCCCGTTAACCCGAGAAATCCTCGCAACTGCTTTATGGTTGTGGGGACTTTCCATTCCTTAATGGCTTTAATTTTGTTAGGGTCTACCTTAAAACCCTCGTGAGATACAATATGACCCAGATATTCCACCTCTTGTACTCCAAAGAAACATTTGGATGTTTTTGCATATAATTGTTTCTCCCGCAATAGTTTGAGCACCCTGTCAACATGTTCAACATGATCCTTCCAAGACCTGCTATAGATTAGTATATCATCAAAAAATACTAGCACAAATTTTCTATGGAAGGGTTTGAAAATGGAATTCATCAACCCTTGAAATGTAGAAGGTGCATTGGTAAGGCCAAAAGGCATGACCAAAAATTCATAATGACCCTCATGAGTTTGAAATGTTTTTTTTGGAATATCTTCAGTCTTCATTCTAATTTGATGATATCCCGAACGAAGATCCAACTTGGTAAAATAAATTGCTCCATGTAATTCATCCAATAATTCATCAATCACAGGAATGGGAAATTTGTCTTTAATGGTGAGCTTATTGAGCTCCCTATAATCCGGACACATTCGCCATGATCCATCCTTCTTGTGTACCAATAATATAGGAGCAGAGAAAGAACTTTGACTAGGTTGAATTATACCCGCCTCTAACATTTCTGCAATCATACGTTCAATTTCGCTCTTTTGGAAGTAAGGATATCTATAAGGCCTGATGTTTGGAGGAACACTTCCCGGAATCAAATGAATAGCATGATCATGATCACGAATAGGTGGGAGTCCTTTGGGAGTTTCAAACACCTTGGAATGATTGTCCAAGACTTGTTGTAGATCTGCAGAAATAGATGATTTTGATGTTGGAACTTCTAGTGAGCATAATTGTGCAATTACGCATCGTTGTTATTTCTTTAGAAGCTTTGTCATGACATTAGAGCTTATTATCCTTCCTGGCTTCCCCGCAATACCCCGTAATTCGACTTCCTTTCCTTCTGAAAAAAATTTCAAGAAAAGTTCTTGAAAATTAAAAGCTACCGTACCCAAAGATTGTAACCATTGTACTCCTAGTACAACATCAACACCTCCCATAGGAATGGAAAGCATTGGACTATTCAATACATATTCCCCCATGGTTAGCTTGATATTATGGCATTTTCTAGAGAAATTTATAGTTGCTCCATTTGCAACCATCACTTGACATTCTGGTGCTGGGTATAGGAAACAATTCAATTCCTTGGCTACCTTACAATGAATAAAATTATGGGTACTACCTGAATCAATCAACACTATTACCTTTTTCTTCTTGACATGTCCTTCTATCTTGAGAGTTTGAGGAGTGGTAATTCCTGTCAATGCATTACATGATATGGTCAGACTCATTTATTCCTCTTCTTGGGTTGGTTCCTGGTGTATATCCTCTTCTTGTTCATTTTCTTCTTCCTCTTCACAATCTATGTAAAATAATTTCTTCTCAGCACACTTATGACCTTTAGTGTATTTGCAATCACAACCGTAGCAAAGCCCTTTTGCTCTTTTTTCTTCCAATTGTTGTGGTGTCAACCTTGTAGGTTGTGGAAATCTAGGCGTAGCAACACTTCCTTCTTTATAGAATTGAGTGGTAGGCTTCCTTGTCTCCATAATTTTACATTCAACTTTTCTTGCCAACCTGAATGCCTTCTCCAATGAATCAAGTTCCAAAACGCGAACTTCATGTTGGATGTTATCCTTTAAAGTGCCTATGAAGAGATCAATCCTGTGTTCCTCTGGAATATCAGTTACCCTTATATTCAATTTTTGAAGTCCTCAATGTGCTCCCCCACTAAACCCTTTTGTTTGAGATTTATCAATTGGCTAAAGAAGGTGTTGCTCTTTGTATCCTCATAATGTGCTATCATTTCCTCCGTAAAAATTGACCAAGTGACAATTTTTTTATGGGGGCAAAGCCATCGATACCATACAAATGTATTTTGTTCTAAATGTAAAGTTGCAATGCGTACCTTCTGTGTGTTTTTCACGTTATGGAGATCAAAGGATCGCTTCCAGACCAGAGACCATAGGGATCCTTTCCATCAAACTTCCTCATATCCATTTTTGGAATATGGTGGTTCTTCCCGCCAACATTAGAGTTTATGAAATCACGATTAACATTTATTTTGTTCTCATCATGAGTTTCCTCTACTATATTTTCACCATTAGGAAACATTTGTTGTATCAACTTTGTCAAACCTTCCATGTCTTCTTTTAGATCATTCTTCATGTTTTCCATTTTTTCATCGATCTTATCTAGCTACATCCATCTTAGATTCCATGCCGCCCATGCCATCTATCTTAGATTCCGTGCCTTTTCTTCAAACCATCCATATTATTCTTCAAACCATCCATCTTCGCTTCCATGCCTTTCTTCAAAACTTCCATTTCATTTTTCATTGCTCTTTGCGAGAGAAAAAATTGGTGCACTTGCTCTTGTAATTTTGATAGATCATGTTGCAATTCTTCATCTTCATGAGTCATAGTAGAGCCTTCTGAAGGCTTAATGGGTGTTGAATTATTTTTACGAGGAATTTTTTAGAACCCAATACTGATATCTATTCTACAATATTCCCTTGGAATCAATTCAAATTGATTCTTCAAACAAGACTTATGCAATTCAGAAAAAAATACACACCTTTTTCTTGCTTTTGAGGAGCTCGATATTGAAATTAGATTATCTCTGTGATTGCGGCTCTTCAATATCTGAAATTTGGCACTGAGGTAGCCTTCTAAATTATCTTTATAATGCCATAGGTCTGACTTGATTTGGATTCTCCAAGGCAAAGTTATGTCACCCCCACAATGACCTAATTATGGATCGGTTCAAGAGAGCTTCTAACTTTTTACGACTTGCCACGTGTCAATGCTTTCATCCTTCGTCCAAATTGATAGCAAAGAAACTAAAGTCCATGTTCTTGCGGGTACCAATTTTTACATGTGACTCAATCCATTGCTCACGATCACCTCTTTGAGATGAAATTCGGGAGCCTAAACAAGCACTACCTTCCACAGATCATATCTCCGAAATATTACGAACCAAGCTCTAAAATTTTACAATTTTCCTCGTGAGTTCGGCTTATGACCCCCAAACTTTCAGATCAACCCTTTGTGAAAAAGCGAGAGAAAATCTCATAACTGCTTAGATTAAATTTAGGGCCCACAAAAAGACCTAACTTCGTTACAGATCATCTCTCCGAAAATATTCCGAACCAAGCTCTGAAATTTTGATACGATCTTCCTCAGGATTTTGGCTTCGTACCCTAACAATTTTAGCTTCAGAAACTTTGTAGAAAAAAAATTTATAGCGAAAATTTCACGATGACTTGTTTGGAGCAGCGAAACCCTAGAATCCAAAGCTCTGATACCAAATGTTGTGTAACCAGCTCCAAAAATAGAAGAAAAGAGATATCAACGCCTTATAAATAAGCCACTTCGAGGGGGAAACCTCCAATACATTACATTAATGAAAAATTCTTGGATGATACAATTTACAAAACCTCCTTTCTATATATAGGAGTCCATGGGGCCATAATGTAATCCTAGTGGGGCCACAATGTAATCCTAGCCGACCTAACAATAATAATTTAAGGGCACAATAATAACAATATGGGGGTTACAGGGGTACAATAATAACAATAAGGGGGTTACACTAACAACAATATGGACTATAATAGTAAATATAGGGACCCATAAAATCCTACCGGCCTGTGCGCGAAGATCCCCGCCCCGCTGGCAAGGCACTCGTGTCGTGTGCATAGGCCGGTTGGATTTTATTGCTGATGATAATATATATGAATCTAGTTAGAGTATCTCACGTTATCCTCGAGTTAAGTCGTCTCTTGCTGATATGAAGTATTGATCCGTTAAGGCACCGTTGATATTTGATGTGATCTAGACCTACTCGCTATAATTTATGCGAACTTGGATTGTATGATTATTGTCATTTAAATATTTAGAAGATAGATGCAAGGTTATCTTTCACCCGGCCACATGAATTTATGATCCTGAATT
>JAXQQM020079284.1:0-162570 GCA_034641835.2 Pinus albicaulis
CAATTAGTCCCAGGTTGAATTCACAATTAGTACCATGTTTCAAACGATTAAGATTAAGTTGAATGGACAATTAGTCCCATGTTTCTAGAACAACAGTTATGAATAACAGTTAGTAGCAACAGAAAATGCAATAGAGCAAAAAAACTAATAGTAGCCAAGGACTAATTGTAAAACCCATATAAATTTAAACAGGTAAGATTAAGTTGAATGGATAATTAATCCCATTCAAACAAGTAAGATTAAGTTGAATGGATAATTAATCCCATGTTTTTAGAATCAATTAAGTTGAATGGATAATTAGTCCCATGTTTCTAAAATCGATTAATTAGTCCCATGTTTTAAACGTGTAAGATTAAGTTGAATGGACAATTAGTCCCATATTTTTAGAATGGATTAAGTTGAATTGAATGGACAATTAGTCCCATGTTGAATTCACAATTAGTACCATCGATTAATTAATCCCATTCAAACAGGTAAGATTAAGTTGAATGGATAATTAATCCCATGTTTTTAGAATCAATTAAGTTGAATGGATAATTAGTCCCATGTTTCTCACAACAATTAGTCCCAGGTTGAATTCACAATTAGTACCATGTTTCAAACGATTAAGATTAAGTTGAATGGACAATTAGTCCCATGTTTCTAGAACAACAGTTATGAATAACAGTTAGTAGCAACAGAAAATGCAATAGAGCAAAAAAACTAATAGTAGCCAAGGACTAATTGTAAAACCCATATAAATTTAAACAGGTAAGATTAAGTTGAATGGATAATTAATCCCATTCAAACAGGTAAGATTAAGTTGAATGGATAATTAATCCCATGTTTTTAGAATCAATTAAGTTGAATGGATAAGTAGTCCCATGTTTCTAAAATCGATTAATTAGTCCCATGTTTTAAACGTGTAAGATTAAGTTGAATGGACAATTAGTCCCATATTTTTAGAATGGATTAAGTTGAATTGAATGGACAATTAGTCCCAGGTTGAATTCACAATTAGTACCATCGATTAATTAATCCCATTCAAACAGGTAAGATTAAGTTGAATGGATAATTAATCCCATGTTTTTAGAATCAATTAAGTTGAATGGATAATTATTCCCATGTTTCTAAAATCAATTAATTATTCCCATGTTTTAAAATCGATTAATATGGGAAAATTAGTCCCATATTTTTAGAATGGATTAAGTTGAATTGAATGGACAATTAGCCCAGGTTGAATTCACAATTAGTACCATGTTTCAAACAATTAAGATTAATTTGAATGGACAATTAGTCCCATGTTTCTAGAACAGGAGTTATGAATAACAGTTAGTAGCAACAGAAAATGCAACAGAGCAAAAGAAGTAATAGTAGACAAGGACTAATTGTAAAACCCATATAAATTTAAACAGGTAAGATTAAGTTGAATCGATAATTAATCCCATTCAAGCATTTAAAGATTAAGTTGAATGGATAATTAATCCCATGTTTTAGAATCAATTAAGTTGAATGGATAGTCGTCCCATGTTTCATAATTGATTAGTGAATCCCATGTTTTTAAACGTGTAAGATTAAAAGTTGAATGGACAATTAATCCCATATTTTTTAGAGGTGATTAACTTGATTGAATGGACAATTAGTCCCGGTTGAATTCTCAATTAGTACCATGTTTCAAATGATTAAGATTAAGTTGAATGGACAAGGTAGTCCCATGTTTCAGGCTAACGATTGAATAGGTTAGTAGCAACGGAAAATACAACGGAAACAAAAGAGGTAATAGTAGAAAGGACTAATTGTAAAACCCATATAAATTTAAACATGTAAGATTAAGTTGAATGGATAATTAATCCCATTCAAACAGGTAAGATTAAGTTGAATGGATAATTAATCCCATGTTTTTAGAATCAATTAAGTTGAATGGATAATTAGTCCCATGTTTCTAAAATCGATTAATTAGTCCCATGTTTTAAACGTGTAAGATTAAGTTGAATGGACAATTAGTCCCATATTTTTAGAATGGATTAAGTTGAATTGAATGGACAATTAGTCCCAGGTTGAATTCACAATTAGTACCATGTTTCAAACGATTAAGATTAAGTTGAATGGACAATTAGTCCCATGTTTCTAGAACAACAGTTATGAATAACAGTTAGTTCAAACAATCGATTCCAAAACTGCAGCAGTTAGTGCAATAGAAACAGAGTTAAACATGCAGATTACAAATCCCAAAGACAGTACACTCCAGTGTCAGTGGTTCAATCACACTGCCTGCCATTCCCTTACACCTTATTGAAAAACCAGGTTGGTAAAAACAAACTAGCAAAAGAAAGAACGGAAAACAAAGAATTCATACCAGCAATAAAAGGTTTAACTTAGTCAAATGTGATGTGGTTTGTATTCCCAACTCACAGATCCGTAGGTTTAGCTTAGTCAAATTTGATGTGGTTTGTATTCCCAACTCACATATCAGTAGGTTTAACTTAGTCAAATGTAACGTGTTTTGTCTTCCTAACTCAAAGATCAGTTGGTTTTAAAAAAGTTGGAGATCAATTAGGTTTATAAAGGTTTGTCTTCCCAACTCAGATCAGTCAGAACAAAAGATAACCTGGAAATTATAAAAGAAAGAACGACATGCAGAGAACTCAAACAAGCAATAAGAGGTTTAACTTAGTCAAATGCGATGTGGTTTGTCTTCCTAACTTAGAGATCAGTAAGGGACAAAGTGGTTTGTCTTCCTAACTTTTCTATAACTTCAACTTTATTCAAATTTGGTTAATATGAGAAGATATTAAAACCTTCCTTACCTGGTTAATATGAAAGTATATAAAAACCCTCCATGCCACAATTTGAATCATCATTTTGACATTTGGTGCTGGAATGTGAACAAAATGTTCAGGAAAAGAATCTCTTAACAAAAATTTAGCTTATTTTATTCAAAGCAGGATAAACTGAAAAATATAAAAGTTTATTCCATTCAAATAGGCAATGAGAAAGTGGGTATGGTATGGGTAGATTTCGAGAATATCTAAAAATAGGGTATTGGTAGATTTGGAGAATATCTAAAAATAAGGTATGGGTAGATTTGGAGAATATCTAAAAATATGTGGAACAGTAGTAGTAATGAGGTTAAACAATTAACTGGTTAATCAGAATAGTATCAAACCATTTCAAATTTCCCCAATATCCCAAAATATGAAGAATAGCAATGAGATCAAACAATTAACCTCTACATCAAATTCTTAGATATTTCTAATTTTTTTTATGCCAAATAAGTTCAACACTTTCAAATGCTATAGAATCACAAATTCCAGAAATATCCAAAAGATATAAAACCCTAACAAGCCTGCTTGATAACAAGCTTCGTATCTGAGTTTCCAGTCTTTGCACAATCACTAGTGAATTGACCACAGTATGAGCTAGCAGGTTCCATCCTTTGCCCCTCGTAAGATTCCGTCCTGTAAATGAGAGAGATCATAATGTTTTCCGTGGAGGTGGGATTTCCAGTCGGACGATTTTTATACCAGTGAGAAATTTGAGGGGAAGTTTCCCTCTTATCATTGTCCATTCCTTTAACATGATGTCGGAAATCCCACCTTTAACGAAGTATTTCAGCAAACATCAACCAACATACACAGATATACGACTATATCGGCTCGGCGAACATTCACATACACACCCGAGTATTTCAGCAAACATAGACAGATATACAAGTATCTTAGCTCGGCAAACATACACGTACACAACGAAGTATTTCACATACACAGATTTACCAGTATCTCGGCAAATATACATACAACCAAGTATTGCAGCAAACATAGAGGTATACACATGCATATCACAGAATCGAGAAAGACACATGTGCACAAAAACCCTAGACCCTAAACTACATAGGAAGAAGAAATCACAGTGCCAAAACCAGTGCCATGAACAAACATGCCGAAGAAGAGCTAAATTGAACCGAAGTAGATTAGAAGTGTTCATAAACACATGTTTTCAAGTGTTGAAAAACACAACAGTGGGCTGGTAGGAATTATTTTCCTACCAGGAGGTGAAGACGCCACGCCAAATGCAGAGGAAAACGTCGATGTAGGAGCGAACTGACAGCCAGAGCCCGCCACAGTTTGGAAATCCCTGCAAAACCCTCGAAAATAGCATAAATTAGCCAAAATCTCTGTAAAACCCTTGAAAATGCAAGAAACACAACTTCTACAAAAATTACACTCGAAAAAACCTTCGAAAACGAAAAATTACCTTAAAATCATGGTACTTCTGCAAACCAGTAGAGGGGACGAAGTCGTCAACATCTCCCCACAGCATTGAGCAGTCGAGGAGGGCAATTTCACAGTGGAGGAGCAAGCTATGGCGGTCGCAGGAGCCAAACATGTCCACCGCAGGGCGCAGGAGCAACATCAACGAAAGAGTGACAAACCAACAAGGCATCCGAAGAGCAACATAAACCGTGAGCATCTGGTCAACAGGGGAAGCAGGCATGCACCAGCGTTGGCGACACAACGCGCAGCCACCGGCGGAGCTCTCTGAGCAACAACCCGCCCCGAACAGAAATGCACAGGGTGAGGAACCCATGTTGCAAAATAGGTATTGTGAAACCCTAGAAGTACAACAGGAAATCGAATTTAAGTCCCTCACCCACCAAAACACGTCAACAAGCAGAGCTGGCAAGTGTCGTACAACGTCTGTGGTGCTGGCCACGTGGTTTGCGGACGTGGAATGGAGGGCGCCCAAGTAATGGCGTCCCTCCCCTACGCAGTTAATCCAAATCACATTCGTAGTTATCTTATGTAAAAGGAATAATAGTATCCGCCTCTGCTCACGAGCGTTATAATTTTGCCAAGGGAGGACAGACTGCAAAAACGAGGGCGTATTCGTTTTTATGAATGTCCCGTCAACGTTAACCTGTAAAACAGCTCTCATAATATGAAACTGGAGTCATGTGAATATCTGCGTCCTGCTCACGACCATTAAAAAATGTTTGTTCTTTTTCCACGGAAAAAGCACTGCAGAAACGTGGGCGTATTTGTTTTTATGTGGAGAACTGAATGTCTCGTCAACGTTAACATGAAAAACAATTCTTCAGTTGGTGGTATTTTCAAGGTGATTTCACGGGTGCGTCCGGTGCTAAATACAGGCCTTTTGCTTTTTTATCCATAGCCGCCGGATTTCAGAGAGAGTCATCAAAATGACTAAAGTGGATTCGGCGATAACAATCCAAATGCTAGGGTTTGGGCTGTTATGTCAGTATTGGTATGTAGTTTCAGTGGGGATGGAAGCGAGGGTTTCGACTGTTATATGTCAGTATTTACATGTGAATATAAACCGGATAAATTGCTAGGAAAATGAATATTCATATTTTTTACATTATAATTAAAGCGATAATACTTTGTAACAGATTAACAAATTTTAATAGTAAATTATAATTTTTTTTAATTAAATAATTGAAAACACTTTTAACTATACTAAATTTTCTAAAATAAACTTGTGAAATGTATGGACCAATACCAGAGGTAGAAGTAATAAAGAGTATAAAAATGTTGTAAACAGATAGCACTAGCAATATTTGGTGAAAAATATGTGATTACTTTATCTTAAAATGTGTATCTAAAAGGAATAATTAAAAAGTAAAAATAAAAATATAACAAATTATTCTTTAATATCCCAAGAAAGTGCATGTTTCTTTTTAAGTTATAGCATTTTTAGGAGACTTCAAATGGATATTCAAATTTTTACAAATCAATGCTTTATGAAAAACTTGTTACATTCATGAAAAACTTGTTACATTCACATGAGATAATCCATTTTATATATATTGTTATAATATTCAAGTATTAAATAACTTTTATCTGTTATTTAAGTATAGTTGATATTTGATATGAATAGCTATGATTTTGATTAAAAATGGATTTTACAACATTGCCACAAAGTTGAAGAGATTGGGGTAGCAGATTTTCTAACACTACTACAAAAGCTAATAAAAAGACCATGAAAGAAGAGTTTGTTAGTATAGAAAATAAGGAAGTATTTGATTTCTATTTTGTGGCAGATTGGGTTCACTTCTATGACTTTAAGATCTTTTTTTCTTACACTATATGAGTGTTATCCTTATGTGAAGTCTTCTTAAGTATTTGATGAAGTCTTTCTATAAAGTTCATTTTATTTATTCAAAGGAAATAACAAAGGGTAGGAAGTAAAGTTATTTATAAATTCATGGATAGAAGCTTATAAAATTGAAAATAAAAATAAAATAATTATTACAAGTATTTTGTAGGTATTTATTGTTTCACACTTAAATACTTTGATAAGGTCTTCGATGTGACCAATTCAATCCATATTACCATTTGAGGTATATCGAGTCCACTTCATAAATACCTTAAATGGTGTGAAAGGAAACTATCCATAAGGAATGAAAAAAAAAGTCATTACCAATAGAATAATATGAATAGATTCACATATAATAGACAAGTTGGCATCACTATTTAATGCAACATTTGTTTCCTTCTAAGATCCAATATAATCCACAAGTAAATAAAATAGAAGCACAACACTAAAAAATCACGTCAGAAAATTACTACAAATTAATGCAATAAGTTCTCATTTATCATATATGAAATAGAGCATGATAACAAACTCACATAAAATATCACATAATATAAGATCTTTATCTTTCTAGATTCCAAGGGTCCCTCACTACCAAGGCTCCATAATTTGGTGTCAATGGAAAAATCATATCCAAGGTGGTTGTTCCCCAATAAAAATGTATATTCCTTATTTAGGAAACAAATCCTAAGTAAGAATCAATTCCCAATGAGAATAATGACCAAGGTATGTAGATAATACTAAGAATAACTAAAATTATATCTATATACCATTGCCAAAAGTTGTCTAGTATTGGTAGCCCCTTTGTCCTACAAGGATATTACTATCACTTCCACCCCTTCCATAGTGGTGTCCTAATGACCCTTAAATAATAATAACATAATGCTAGGATCGCTCCCTAAAATCACCAATACTTTCTCAATTTAGAAATCACTATAAGTTTCCCTCTAGGCCTCCCCTTCTTAAGGGAATATTTCCCTTTCCAAAAAAATCTATAGTAGTTATCAAGTGTAAGCATTTTACCTTGGATATTTCATATCCTTCATAAATTCTCATATTATCAACATTTAGTCCACTAAAATATACATTTAACCTCATCATGAATCATAACAAGATATCATAGCAGTTACAGTACATATACATGTCATTAGTACCATTCACCCATAAAAAATAAAATCACATTGTTCTAACATAATCAATCATTACTAAAGAAAAAAAAATGATATAGTGGTTCCAAAACATCATCTTTAACAATTTATATGGTCCTTGCTAGGCCATATTTAGCCAAGCAAGCAAGTTCTATAATTATCAAAGTATATGTAGAAAGTCCAACAAATATACAAGATAAAGGGAATTCGAAGGTCTCGTAAAGAATATAAACATATATCACCAATCAAGACAAAAAACATGCAAGAATTAAATACTTAAACGCATGACACATGTAAATTGTAGTTGGCATAAGGCCAAGTGTTGATCTAGACATGCTTTAGAACCCATGAACCAATGTTCAACTAATTGGGCATGACTCAATCTCAATAATGTGAGGAGATTCAAGGCACATGTCCAATTTTTTTCATAGATATCCCATTCTAAAAAATGTGGGATATGGGGTGTAGGGATATTACTAGCGCTCTCACCTTTATTTATTACAACTACTCTCAATAGTGGTGTTGTGTTCAATTAAATTGCATGGATCATAAAAGATTAACATCAATCGTATTTTTAGTTCATTAACCTTAGTGTGGTCGAGAGGTTGTTAGAATTTTATCACTACCAAACACCATGAGGTTATGATATTCAAAGGTTTTACTACCACCTTCATCCCCTCAATAGTGGTCTTATCGCTCAGAATTTTTCTGGATGTAATAGAAAACTACCAGTTTAACCTCAAACCTATATTTAGATTGGGAGCTTGCCCTTCCAATCCATAGATGAATCTCTCTTTAACTTAATTACTCAATGTTACCACAGTAAAGGGTCATTTATACAGTTAGTGACCAGATCGAATATAACAGGGCTAACAATTTTGGTTGGAAAATTTTGAAATGGAACCCCAAAGTGGGGCTTCTAATTTAATTTTCCCTTAATTAAATTGGAAGAGAAATTGTAATTTCATCTCATAACAACTTGTATTAGTTAACTAAGTCAAAATGACTGAGTTATCTTAGGAAATTAGAGTTTAGGTTCAAAGAGCTTGCATGCAGAGTGATTCCATGATTTAAGGGGGTCCAGTTGCAGTTATGCATGAGTTGTAATTAGTTAACCCAAGAAATTGAGTTAAAATAAGTTTAACTAGTTCTAACTGAGTGCCGAGCTAATAAGACATCCAATGAATTAAATATCATTTAATTCAAAGTGAGTGATCAATCAGCTAACTGATAATTCACTATAAATAGTTATTACATTTCAGTTCTGATGAAGACCTAGTTGAGACAGAGCTTAAAGGGAAGATAACTATCAATTGTATACTTATGAAATTGTACATGTCAGTTGGATACCTCAGATGGATTGCGCAGTCAAGGAAATGGATTTTCCTATTTAATAGGGGATTAATTCCTGAAGGAATGTGTAAGCAAGGCAAGTTGAGCATACACAGAGAATTAGCTAAGTATTTGTCCAATTTTTCCTAGATCAGTGTGAGACAGTTGGCAGAGTGCAGAAGTTCTCTTTTTTGAGAAAGCATGGTATTGTTTCATGGTCCTTGAATTTATACAATATACAAATAGTGGGGTTTTAGTTAGGGTGCTTTCCCCAAATACATCTTGTGTTGTGTGATTGATTGTCTCTTTCTCTTACTTGTTTATGTGATTTTGTGATCATTTTTATTTCTGCAAATTCTAGAAGGGATTCAATATCTTGTTTTAGTATATCATAAGATAAGATTGTATCCAAGTGGTTATATTTTCTACAGAAAATGATGAAAATAACTGTTGGACATGGAGTCACAAGTTGATTTCATTCAAGATATCATGATGTGGTGGGTAAGAAAACATAATTCATAGGAAAGATAGATAATTCATATTTATACCTTCGATTGTCAAGTTGATAGGTAGAAAAAGAAAACAAACCATTAAAAAGCATCAAGATGAATTATGTGTAACTTTAGAAGAAAAACTGATAATATTCAAATCTTATAAATAGAAGAGAAAATCTCAATAAAGATGAATTTTTCAACTTATATAACTCTCATTCAAATATTAATACTTAAATAAACATCACTAAGATACATATCAATAAACATCACAAAAGAATATATGATATGTGGGCTTCAAAATACTTCTTCCTTGAAAATATTTATTAATCTAAAAAAGAGTCAAAAACACAATACAACAATTTTTTCCTCCAAGGAAAAACCAACCCTAGGTTCTTCTTTCTTCATAGGTTTTATAGAAAAAGTACAAAATATTTAGATCCACATTATCTCGGAAAATTCAATCTACAAAATATATTAAAATATACATATATTCAAAGTTTAATCTAATCTAATTAGATAAGTAAAACAAAATCTCAAGCTTCTCATATTCTTCAACTTTAAAGTGTGGTAGGGTAGAGTGAAACATCCATTGGGCATGGAGTCATGATAGTTTATGGCCCAAGATGTTGAAGAATGTAACTAGGCTCATTCTTCATAATTGCACTTGAGTCATAATGAAATAAAGCAAAATAAATTTTATTATTAATTAAAATTAACTTGTTAAATCATGGGTTTCATGTTTGGGTTGATTTTCATAGGTCAAGCCTCTATTGTAGGCTTTTAGGATTTTTATTTAAGTCAAATCCAAATTTATTTTTTCAAAAGACTCATCCATCAATTCACCTTGCATAGTAGGCCTCCAACAAATCCTCCAGAAGTCAACTTCACAAATTGATCAAGTTGTCTTATTTTACAGTGGGAGACAACTAAAAGTAGGCATGTAGGCTTCACTCAACAAGATGATATGAGATACAAATTCGGTAAAGTACAATGAAGAATAATTCGGTGATTTAGAAGGTTGAATATTACCACAGAACTGAAGTATAAATATTTTATTGGGCTATCACAAAACCGAAACTCTCGGCTATCACATAACTGAATATTGAAACCATTACTATACCACTACCATATCGAAATATTACTCTGTTACAAGATCATTTCAGGACTGAAGTATGAAACTACTGTATAACTGAAGTAGGAAACTAATGAAGTATGATAGAAGCATGATGAGGAATACAAGAATATGTTGCCAAAATATCAAAGCATGATAATAATGTCATAGGAGCGAAGCAAGAGAAGGCTTTTTCAAGATCGAAGTAGGGTAAGTATGTCATAAGACTGAAGCATGAGAAGAGTTCCATATGACAAAAACATGATTAACTGCCACAAAACCGGAACAAGAATAGGTTTTCATAGGAACGAAAGGTGATTGAGCTAACATAGGATCGAAGTATGCTATCATTGTAAGATTGAAGCATATTACTGAAATTTTTCAAAAGTTGCAGGACTATGTTTGCAGGAACAAAGTATTGAAGAACAAAATATTGAATATAGGACTCTTGGTCATCTAAATTTTGTTTTTGAAATTATTGAAGGAAGAATTCTTTACTAGGTTTTCCCTGGATGCGTGCCATCATGTTGTGTCCGCCTCTATTTATTGATTGGAATTAGTATTGATGATAAGAAAAAGATAAATTAAAATAAGAATAACTAATAATGAAACATCACAAGATAATGTCATAATAAGAGAAATAAATTAATTTTCCACCCTAATGGATTTCTGAACATGATATTAGATTTATGGTAGAAGAAGGTTGAATACCACCTTGTTGGCAAAAGGAAAAATAGTCATGGAAGAAAAAGGTTACTTCTTGATCTATACAAAAAGGATCAAAGATATAAAACTAAAGTTTTAAGGACTGAATGGTTAATTGAGGATCCCATGAAAACTCGTGTTGTATGAAAACTGAAGTGAAGGTATTGTCATATAGATATATATTCGAAGGCATAAGATACGAGTGAAATAGATTTATCCTCGTAACCAAAAAGGAAAGTCATCCTAGGAACATTCAAAATATGAACAATATCTAATCCTTAAGTTTCCTCGAACAAAGGAGATTCAACGAGCCAGCTCAAAGAAATCAAGTAAGTTTTGTCATTGTTCATTACTTAACAAATGCATATGCAACAAATATAATGGACTATCAAATCAAAGGTATGCAAACATGAGGTACGTATATCTATTTCATTTAAATGAGTTTCTATTTTTTCAATATATATAATATTACAAAATCCTATATGGTCCATATAAAAAATACTTATTTATAATTAGTCTAGGGTAAATATTATACTCTGTAGGTGACATACGAAAAAATCTTATAAGAAACTTAATCCTTATCTTCTAAGGTTTCTAGGTAATCTAGGATGTCAAGTAAGACCCTAGTGTTGATTGAAAAGAAAAGATAACTTTATTTTTGATATGTATTGGGCTTATCCCAGGATTTCATCCTCTATTGTGGCATAGGAGATCTAGATTGAGAATTAACATCATGTTCTTGGTATCACATATTTTGCTTGGAATTATTTGTTACAGGTATGAAAGATCATGGCTTAAGTCAAAGATAGCACTTCAAGGAATCCCTACAAGTTTTGTTAAGGAGCATCTTTAGGCGAGTCTTAGAAAATAAACTTTATACATTCTCTTAAAAGGTACATTCATTCTCTTATTAAATTTGTGTTACAATACTAACATCGTTATGTCAAAAGTATTTGAATATTGAAATATTCTTATTTGGGTGATTAATCATTAGATTTAATCTACCCCATTAAAATCATTCATCTTTTGTGGAACCCTAAAAATATTCTCTGTAAAACCCTAACCGAAGGGAATATCGATACTAATGTGAAAACCGTAGCCTACTTAGGGATATTGATGAAATCTAGAAAATATAATTCTCTTATGTTTAGGGTTTTTATGGTGTCATGTTTAGAGTTTTGGTATTTCTATAGAAATCCTTGTCCTCTAGGGTTCGATATCCTATACCTTTAGGGGTTTTTGGTAAAACAAGTCTTATGTGAAAAACCCTTATGGCATCTATAATAAGATCCTAGGAATGAAACCCTAGGTATGTGTTTGTTTGTCTGATCGAACCCGTAGCTTGATTGAAATTGTTATATGTCTAACTTTAATATATTGATATTTGTGTGATATGATTGTGCATGAGATACTAGATATCTATATGTGCTAACCTGATTGTTGTTCTCAGTGTTATTGGGTCCTGTAACTAATCCCTAGTTGAACTTTGATATTATACGATGATATTGGTTGGCCTTAATGAGGAATCTAGGGTTTACAAAAAACCTAACATAAGTTGGTCATGTTGTTGAAATTTTGTTGTGATTGGTTTTGAATATTGAAACCTAATGACTCATGTATGGAATCAAGGGTTTGCACTAAATCCTAGTAGAAGTCTAACATATGAATTATGAAAGTTATTAGATGCATTACTTGTTTTAATTTTTTCTAGGGTTTGTAATCTGTCATAAAAGATTTTTTCATGTTTCTTAAATAAGTATTGAGGTTGTGAGATATAATAAGTCTGATATGTTGATTCAGTTATTGATGTGATCTAGGGTTTGGAACAAAACTCGAGCAAGAAGTTGAAGTATAGAAGTATGTGTCTCTTTCTGATTATGAACCTAACTAAGTTCAAGTATTTTATGTCTAAAGTATGACTCTAGTATAGTTAACTTCATGCTTATATATGTGTATGTATGTATTTGGTTGTAATTAAGTTGTGCAAGAATATAAGCTTTAAGATGTTGAATATATTCGTAAGTAAAGTTGATTTGATTGATAAGCATGATCAAGGGAGTTATATGAATGATGATGATTAATATGACTCTCATAAAGAAGGATGGAAGCCATGAAAGATTCTTTGATTTGATAAAAAGAAGTTGATCTCCCTAAGTTAAGAGGGAGCCTGGATAAAATAAAAGGTATATCTCCCAAGTTGAGAGGGAGGGAATATAATATTCATGATGGATACCTTGAAGAATAAATTAGAGATAGAAGAAAAGCAAGATCTAGTTTTAGAATATGTTGCGACATGTGAAGTAGGAAAGGAAGATGTATGGTTGAGGAATGTTCTGTCAATATTAGTTTGGGAAGCCTCTAAGTAGTATTATGATAATTTGTGAAGAAAAATTAAGAGTTTTGAAAAACTCGAAGGTTTTTTTTACTTCAAATATTGTTACTCATTTGTTTTTTTTTTTGTATAAGTACATATCTTGGAGTCCAGGTAGCATGTTTTACACGCTTTTTGTTACTAATTTGTTTGATCGTGAGAGATTTGTTGGCACCGATCTGTTTGATCGGGTGAGATTTTTTGCTACCAATTTGAATAATCAGGAGTGTTGAAGCTTTGTGTGTGATACACATTTCTTGGGAGGACAACTGGCTGAGACTGTGTGTTGATGTCTAGATCCCGAAGTAGGGAGGGTGGCATTGTTCATAGAGATTTGACATTAGATACACACCTAGATCCATGGGTTGATGGTTAGAAAGTAAGCCTGATGGTAACTATATTAGTTGAAAGATTTATCCATCTTATCCCCACCTAGATAGATTTTCCTGGTCTCAATTCTATTCTGTGGCACTGTGACTGCCTAAACTATTCAAGGACCAAGCATTAAAGAAATGCTGAGGTCTAAAATGGGCCTCCTAAGAAAAATGTATAACCAAAATAAATTTATAAGAAACAATAGGATTCAAGATGATGATGTCAAGTATGGGGGATGATTCACCATATTTGGAGTAAAAAAGTAAAAATATTAAAAAATAACAATATAATAAAACTACTTTTTCAACTCGTATTTTCAACCTGTCTCCCTAAGGTTTTACTCAATTTTCAAGAAAGAGTACTCATTGATGCAGAATTTGATTCCTCATCCAAGGAGTACCCATGTTGCATACTTTCAATGGGCCCTGCTACACTAAAAATGAGAAATACATGAAAACACATGATTATGAGAAATACATGATTTTCATGTATTTTCAAAATCAAATTTTTCATGTATTTCTGATTTTTTGTGTAGCGGGGTCCATATAAAGTATGAAACATGGGTACACCTTGGATGAGGAATCAAGTTCTGCATCCAACGAGTGTTGTTGCTCAAAATTTCAGTAAACCCACCCGAAGATAAGTTGAAAATACGAGTTGAAAATATAGTTTTTTTCTTTTTTCCCTCTAAAATTTGATGATGTAATCTAATATTATTTTATTATTTCCACTATTATTTTATAATTTCCTTAGGAGGCCCATTTTAGATCTCAAAATTCCCCTAATGATAGATTTCCCTGCTCAATAATCTAGTCCATGGCATTGCGAAGCCTAAAATATTCGTAGATCATGTGTTTTGAGATCTTCCATGTACCTATATAGATATATGTAAGTATGAATACCTCCCTAGTTAAGAGGGAGTGTTAGATAATGTAACTAATATCATTATTCATAATTGTACTTGAGTCATAATTTTTATAGGCCATTTTGTCACATCTGGTGATTCAACCTACAAAATAGATGAATCAACATCCTTTTACCCCTAACATCATCATAGCATAAATTCCTAAGCTTGGCTCTCCTTAATACCATAGTTTCTGCCTTGAAATTCCCCAAATCAGTCATTTTAAAGACCAACATAGTTTTTATGCCTATGGACTTGCGTTCACCAGCAGGTTTCTCCATGCTGGGAACGATTGATCACCAACAGGTTTTCCTATGTTGCAAGTGCATTGATTCTAGAAATTTTGGAAAAATAAAATAATTTCTGAAGCTTCCTCTTCGAGAAGCTTCCAAATGTTGTTACAACTATGTACCTCATATACAACTCTCAAATCATATCTTATCCTTCCTTGGAGTTTCCATCCCTTATCCTTTGATCCCATCCTCCCATCAAGAGTGGATCTCAAAGCCTAGATTGGTAAATGGATAAGAACTCCCAACTTACCATCCTCTTCTATATATTTGTGGCCATCCACAAGATAGGGGCTGGCTTTTGGATATAGATGCTACCCTCATGTTTCTATTTTGATGAGTCATCATTCCACCCATTGGGTGATTAGAGGTGTGCTTTGTGGCAAAGAAGGAACAAGTCAACGTGAGGGAACTCTCTACAAGATCAAATCCTATATTTGGTTATAACTCACTCCATTTATACTAATGCAAAGGTTTCTTTGTTTTACTATATATGATGTTACGATTTCATTTATTTTGATGCCATGTTGATCCATTAAATGAAGTATTTAGATGATGCTACGTAGATTTTGTAGATCATTTTCTTCTGTTGTTTGATTGTGCAAGTTCTAATTATAGCGACTGGAGCTAGGATTGGAGCATCCAAGCCAAGAGAGGATAAAATCATACTACGGATCATAGGTAGGCTTCATCCCATTATCTATTTACTTCAAGGGAAACATTAGCTCCTTTTTCTTTATGTTGTTCTAGGCTATGCCCCCCAGTCTAGGGAATATACTTCTTTCCTCCGTCATATATTTTGTATAAAAAATTGGCGACTCCATTGGGGAACAATGTATACCCTTGGTCGTTTATTTGTCCTTATTTGTTTTCCTCTTCTTCAGACCTTTACTGTCATATGCAGTCAAGAACATACCTAGTAAGCCCTTTCATTGAGTCTAAATTGTATATTTTGTGATGGAACTTTCTATTTCTTGACCAACGCTCCCTCTTGTCTAGGAACAAAGAGCTGCACCCCTATTGAGCCCTCTCTGTGCCTGCGTTGCATAGTGCTAGTGCCTCTTCTACACTTGTGTTTCCTCTTGTTCATGCATGAATTTTATTTTGTGTTGGTTTTCTCTTTGATCAATCTTGTTCCAGATGCTCTTCCTTGAGTCTTTGAGTGTCTTGTGGTCCCTATTAAGCCTCCAATTGGTTTTCTTTTGCCTTTGAGTTCCTTCGATAAGGATTTATTTGTATTTTATTTTGTTCTTATCACTAGGTCATTGGAAAACTGATTTTGTTTGATTATTGATTGCTTGAATGAATTGGTGTTTTAGTCATCATTCTGAAACTTTTGTTTGAGTAAGTTATTATACTTGCATCTTAGTTTTCATTATATTTCATAATTAAGAGGAATTTAAAAGAAAATTATTTTCATGCATATAGGGGTTTATGTCTGCATAAATATTGGAATGATAGCGTTGAAAATGGAATTGCATCTTGCATCTTATTTGCTGCATTTCATACATTGTATACTCTTTGTCTCTTACCTTCCTTAGGAAGATATTCATTGAAAGAGAAAGATTTCATTTCTTCATGCTAGTTTTCATTTTAGGGAATTCAGGTGAAATTTGTGGTGAGCCATAAAAATGAAACTTAATCAAAGATAAACATTAAAATTTACTTAATTAACCTAAGGACTATTTGTAACATTAACAAAAATAGTTCGAGGTCTAGGATAGAGATGTGCTCTGACATCGATAAATGTAGGATTTGTTTTTGTTTGTCAACTTTACCTCCCGGGGTGATATCCCGTTACACGTACGTAAGTGTATAGGATCATACTTTGCATAATTTTGGTTATATTGGATGGCACTCCACACATGAAAAGTATATGGGAATGCTCTCATAAAATGGTTACACATTAAACAAAACTACTACAGACTGTACTCCCATGTACCATTGAGTATATTTCGGGAGTATCCTATAGGTTGCTATCCTTTCAATAGGTGACCGAGTCGGTTGCCTTGTATACCGTGATACACTGATAACAAAATTTAGGGAGATTTCTTGCACATACATTAAGTCCTTGGTTCGCCAAGGTAGATATTGCAGTTTGTGGTTTCTTGGTAAACCTTGATTCCTATTTTTACCCATTTTTTATTTATTTTTTGTTAATTTTGTAAACTTTATTAATCCAATGTGGAAGAAAAAACACCC
Source organism: Pinus albicaulis (assembly GCA_034641835.2). Classification (NCBI taxonomy): domain Eukaryota; kingdom Viridiplantae; phylum Streptophyta; class Pinopsida; order Pinales; family Pinaceae; genus Pinus; species Pinus albicaulis. Next base: position 17,026 of record JAXQQM020079284.1, read on the forward strand.
TTTCCCTGTCATTCGCATAGAATGCAAAATAAGCCTCCTCTTCCACTAGAGGCTGCTTCTAGCCATAATCATAAGCATGATAAGATGCAAACTACAGAATCAGGAACCTCAGGAACTACTTCTCATCCTCCTCCTAAAATTTATCCCTATGAATCATTTGTCCCCTTGAGTTATGAGCCCTAGATTACATCTACTCTTGATGGTGAAAATGACAAAATCAAAACAAAAGTACCTGAACGTTTTTTTTCTGAGGTCATTGAACTTGACCTCGTTGTCTAATATTTTAATACCCGAGGTTACACAACTTGAGGTGCTTTAGTCATCCTCACCCGTTACTTCATCTTCTCTTCCTTTGTCTCAGACAAAATCGCAATTCATATATCTTGGACCGGACAATGAACCTCTTCCATATGGTATTGTTATTATTGAAGATATCCCATAAGAATAATATCATCCCTCCTCTCCTGTTAATTTGATAGGGTTCTACCTTTATCAAGATCTTCCTTTCCCTTCTATTCAAATTCCATCTAAACCTCCTTTGAATGATTCTCTTCCTTTCAATTCATTTGTGAGTTTCTCGTGGCAATCATCTTTGGGATCATTATCCATGAATGAATCTTCTATGGTTTCCTAGCCTGTTTCCACCATGGATGAGACATATAATGTTTCTTCCACATCCATGTTTGTGACATCACCAAAGAATCATCTCTATGGTGGCCCGCCCATCCCGCCTGGTTACCTGTCATTATCTAGTACCTTCTCTGGTGAGACATCTAGTCCTTGGACTTCTCCAATGACATCTATTTCTGGAATTCCATCTATTACTTCTCTATCTAGAACCATAGAGTCTGCTCCTTCTCCTCCACCTACACCTATAGTTGGACAACAAGATGTTCCTTACATTAGTGGACACCCTCAACATCCCACTTCTCCTTATGTTGGGTACCCTCCATTTGGTGGGAGGTTTCCTCCATCATCCCCTCCTCATTTGGTAGGGGGATAACCTATCGTTGGTACACCTCAAGTTAGTGCTCAACCTTTATCGAATCCACCTTATCCCGGTTTTACTACTAAATTTTGGAAATCTACCTTGCCCATTCCATCCGGTCCAGTGGTGGGTACATCTGTACATTCTCAACCTATACCATTTGCATCCAAAATTCCTATTCATCAATCTATACCTTTGTAAGCTCAAATCAATTTAATCCAAACTTTTCAGGCTTCTATGACTCAATCTGTTCCAATTGTAATTTTTAATTTCCAGATCCCACTTGCTCAGCCTTTATAAGATAACTTATAGTCTCAACAACTTGGACAAGGTATCCCTCAAATTCCTATAGGACAAACTACATATGGTATGGCGCAACCCCCACTGAAATCACCTTATGTGGGTATGATGCACAATCCCATAGGGAAACAATTTCAACCTTTTCAAGGTACTCCTCAAACACCTTATTTAGGTCATCAAATCCAAACCCAGCTATTTCAGCATTTACAAGGCCATCGTGGTGCTAGACAACAAGGATACGTGTATAACAGTTATCAAAATCCTCCTTATTTTGGTACTTAGGTTCCTCTTTATTAGAATCCCCATTATTATGGAACACAAGTACCTATTTTTCAGGTTTTCTCATCTTATCTAGGTTATGCTCCTCCAGATTTTCACTAGAAGTTGCCATTTGTGGCTACTGATAAACTGCCAAATTTGAATTGGCTCGCTAGTAACCCCATTGTTCATTCTCCTTGGTGGCCGATAATTCCTACTAAATTTCTCTCTAACATTCCCAAATTAAATGGGAATCCCGAAGAAGACCCGTTTACACATGTAATGACATATCATATGTGATTTTCTTTGAAATACCTCAACGATGATTTGATTATATTCCATCTTTTCCAACGTATGTTTATAGACATTGCAACTAGATGGTATATTGAATTACCTAGATATTAATTTTGTGATTTCAGTTCCATTTTCCCATAAGATACAAAACTGGAATGAAACTTTTGACTACCTTTAAAAAATCAGATTCCACTCACATCTCAAATCACATTCATGAGTGGCGGCGACAACGTTGTTTGTTTAAGACATATGTTCCTGATCAGTTGTCAGCAGAATGGTTTACTAAATATATGTTGTCTCCCATAAAATAATATGGAGCTAAAAGTGAGTCGTGACCAAAGAGTAAGTAATTTCTCATGTACATTATTTCCATATTGTTTATAACCCATCAGGCATATTTTACGAAAAAATTCCAAATGCTCTGAGACCTTTGAACACTATTCCTAAACTCTGTGGTAAAGAATATCATGTTTTTGATGGCATGATAGGTTCTTCTTGTTCACATTCGATGAGTAAACAATCTAGTACAACTCTCATTGCATCTTCCCAAAACCTTCAGTCCAATCCTCTTGCAGCTTCTACTTCCCAGATCAATGTCATTCATTCTAATAAAGGCAAATCTCAACAGAAACCAGAAAGTAAGAAGAAAGGTAAAGGAAAAAAGAAGAAATGTTATTTACCATAGGATAAACAAACAAGTCACTCATCTGATGAGAAATGAAAGCCTCGTTATCCATGTTTGATCTGCAATGAGGAGCACTTTACTCATGAATTTCCTCATCGTGCGGAAGTGAACCAGTTCTTGAAATCTTCTTCCATTATTGTGTTGACCGACTCGTTTCCTAATAAGGAGAATCACATGGTTTCCTGGGACCTTATTTCCTCTAACACAATTTAATGCTTTCATCGAGTAAGCCTAAATATGATATTATGGTGGCTACGTGGAACAAAGAATATGGTAATGTGAATCCTTCGAAATGTCAAGCTATTGATCAACATGCCAGTTCGACACCATCCTTGTCGGATCCCACTCCACTTGTTATTATTATATAATTAGATATTAAGACTCCGAATGGCGTTATTCATAAGTCTAATTTCAACCCTCATGCTAGAGATGGCCAAAATTATAGCATAGTTGAAGAATTAGCTCAGTCTCCATCAGTTATGTCAACTCTTGAGGTGTTACAAAACTATCCTACCCAAAAAAGGATTTACTTTATGTTATCAGACATGTTGATCCTTTGGATTCCAACCTAGTCGTTTTCAATCATGAGAACTATTCCCCTTGACTCCCAACTCAATTAGCCTTTATGATCCAGGTTGTCGTCTGCAGTAGAAACATTCATTGCTCTATTTTGGGTGAAGGATCCTCCACATGTATCATGTATTTGTCTTTCTGGAAGGAGATTGGTTCTCCTCAACTCAGTCAAACACCTACCACATTTAATTCTTTTTATGGATGAACATATAAAACATGTGGTATTTTTAATTCCTTACAAGTGGAATTATGGGGAAATACTATGTCCATATAATTCTAAGTAATTGACGTACCTCTTGATTATAACCTTCTATTGGGTTGCACGTTGGTTTACGCTATGGCCACTTTTGTTTCGACTTATTTCTAAGGGATTTCCTTCCCTCATAAGGGAATAATTGTGGTTATCGACCAACTCACCTTCTTTACCTCTGATTCCCATGTTACAGGAATTGTCCTTGTTGTAGGGGAAAATATACACTCTTATCAACATGTCGGGGTTGGCATGATCAAGGATTCCTTGCTTATGGAAACATTTTCACTCCCTCCTCCTTCATTTCCCATCAGCTCACCTTCGGTTGCTTATGTCAACATGATATCATCTTCCACCCTCTCACCAAATCCATGGATGGTACCTAACGAAACTGACATCAACAGTTTTGGTGACCAAATGTTGCTTAGCCCCATTGAGCTTGATTAAAAGGCCATTTATTTGGCTTGTGTGGCTTGTTTTGACACCTTTTCATCAATTAATTGGGTCGATTGATCACTATATTATGACACATATTTTAATCTATTCTCTCGCATATTCCCTACTGATGAGAGCATCATGGAGATCATGATGCTAGACAATGTGTCATGCGATGATCATCATCATCATCCCTCCTTCCCATATTCCATAGAATATAATCATGGTCATTTTTATCTTCTCAATATCGTTGAATCTTCTATGAGTTTTGTTTTCTCTGAAAATCAGATTTCGAAAATAACCTCTCAAATATTGAAATACTATACCTTTTGACATCTCTATTAAACCATGTATTATCAAAAATATACTAATCGGTGTGTCTTATTCTTCTCCTCAGATTAATACCTATAAAGCCCCATTTCAGAAGTTTCGAGATGTATTTTCCTGGACCTGAAAATAAATTTTAGGTTTTGACCCAAATATAGTAATGCACGAGATTAAAATGTATCCTATTGGTAAACTAGTCTCACATTGCCTTCGTCCGATCTATCCCACGAAGGTTTAATGTAATAAAAAACCGAGGTTAAAAAATTCTTCGTGCTCGCTTCATCTTTCCCATTCCTTTAACTAATTGGGTGTCAAATGGTGTCCCTGTCATGAAGAAACAGGGGACAATATAAGTCTGCATCGATTATCGGGATGTAAATCGTGCTTGTCCAAAGGAAAATTATCTGACCCCATTTATCGATCATATTATTGATGGTTGTGTTGGTTTTGAAATCTATTCGTTCAGGGATGTATTTTCCAGATACAATAAAATAAACATTCTCCCAAGGAATCAACACAAAACTGCATTTATTTAAACATGGGTACTTTCACTTATCGAAAAGTTCCTTTCAATTTAAAGAATATTAGTGCTACGTTTTAGCGAGCTACAGATTATGCTTTCTATGATATAAATCATATTGCGTAACCTCATTTGGACAGTCTCCCTGCTCATTCTAAACATCGGTTTGATCACCCGATGCATCTTAGGGCCATTTTCCAATGGTGTAGACATTACAATATTTGACTTAATCTACACAAATGTATGTTTCATGTTAGTTTAAGATGACTTATTGTTTTTTTCATTTCAAAACATGGAATTTGCATTGATCCTATGAAAGTCTAGGAAATAATTGATCTTCTTGCACCTTCTTCTCTTGTTCAGCTTCAATTACTCCAAGGTAAATCTAATTTTATGTGAAGTTTTGTCCCTAATTATGCTAAGTTGACCTAAGGATTCACTCGCCTGCTTAATAAATGGATTTCCTTCCATTGGGATAAAATTTCTCAGAAAGCGTTTGATACCCTGAAAGATGTGTTGGGTCGGTCATCTCTCTTATATCCCCTTGATTATCAACACGAAAATTTCATGTACCTTGTTGTTCCCAATACTACTATAGCAATGGTATTGTCCAAAAGGATGATCTAGGGACTGAACATCCCATCTATTACTTGATTTAGAATATCAATGATACTAAAATCAAGGACACACATGTGGAAATATTATATTTGGAATTCGTTTAAATTGTCCAAAGGTTTCGTCATTATATATTGCTCTGGAAAACTAAGGTAATTTTCGATTGCAACCCTATGACATACATCTTGTCACGTCAATTGATCAGGGGAAAGTATATAAATGGATCGTTATTCGACAGGAGTTTTATTTGGAATTCATCAAGTCCACGTCAAAAAAATCCTTAGTTTTCACCGAGCTAATATGCGACCTTCCCTCTCCCAATTTTGAGTCGACGTCTGAGGATTCCATCCCAGATTAGTTATTGTTTTGGATATCATCATCTGATCCATGGTATGGAGATATCCTTATAAATCTATAGACCGATATTTTTCAGTCCGATACCTCTCGCTTTGAGCAACGACGTATTTGATACCAAGTCAAGAACTACATCATCATTGATGACACTCTTTATCACCACGATATTAATATGATATTCTGAAGGTGCCTCACACATGAGGAGGTCGAGAAAGTCCTTAATGAATGTGACTCGGAGGCATGTGGCAGTCATTTATCTGGATATGCCACTTCACATAAGATCTTGCATGTTGGTTACTTTTGGCCCACCATATTTCACGATTTTATTCTTGCCGTCCAAAAGTGTCCCACATGCCAGATTTATGATCGTAATACCCATGCTCTCCCAGCTCCATTGCATATAATTATCATTGTATCATTTTGCTAAATAGGGTATTGATTTCATGACATGTAGCTTGCACTCGACCATGGGGCATGGCTATATAAATGTAGCAGTGCATTATTATACCAAATGGACCGACGCGATGCTTACATTTAACAACACTGGTGAAACAAATGCATATTTTTTCTTCAATCATGTCATCGCATAGTTTGGTTTTCCACAATCCATAGTCATAGATCATGGGAAGCACTTTCAAAATCACATGATGACTGAATTGACTGCCAAGAATCGACTTTCTCATGAAATTTCCACCCCTTAATGCCCTTAGGCTAATGGGAAGGTTCAGGCAATTAACTAAGTTCTTAAAAAAATGATTCAACGCATGATAGGGGTCCATAAATAAGATGGAAAGTTTCTTATCTATGTTGCATTGTGGGCATACCGAACATCTATTAGGACTATTATTGGATTTAGTCCTTTCCAATTGGTTTATTGTCTAGAAGCAAGCCTCCTAATCCAATGTGATATTTCATTGCTGAAACTAGTTATATTACTCCTTCTCACCATTTCCATAGAAGAGAAACGTCTCTTCCATCTGGCCTGATTAGATGAGACTCGTCAAGATGTTTTAGTGGCTAATTAAGCCTATAAGAAACATATCAAGGTGCAGTATGAAAAAAGTGTCAAGCCCCGTTTTTTCTCAAAATAATACCTTGTCCTTCTATATGACCAAGAGTCTAACAAATTAGGAGAAAGAAAGTTCCAACCAATGTGGTTAGGCTCGTATATTTTCAAGGGTGTTCTTGCTAAAGGAGCCTATGAGTTAGTCGATTTTGACATAGTCCCATTGGCATATCTTAGAAATGAGTGTACCTTAAAAAATACTATGCTTTATCTCATACATAATATGTTGTGCACATACTTTTTATAGGTGTGATGAGTGTGTTTTCAATGTATCTCTTCATATTTTACTACGGTTTATGTTGATCCCTTTTAAGTTTGGTTTGCAGATTTTTTTATCCCTTGAACCATGTATCGGTTATGTTGATGGTTCTAGTCATAGTACGTGAAATCTATCCTTCACAGCATGGGATATCTTTGCTCCAAATAGCGATTTAGTGAGTCTAAAAGGAATTTGTATCACTCGCTCTACCAACAACATCACTGAGTATAATGCAATGGTCGAGCTATTGTCTAATGCTATTTCACATGGTATACGTCATTTATTCATTATACTTGACTCATAGATTGTGGTACTACAATTGGATAATGTCTATTCAGTCAAGAGTCCCACCATCCTTCACATGTTCTTCAGGGTTCGCCTTCTAGAAATATAGTTTAATTTCATCCAATATAAACATATTTTTAGAAATCTAAATAAACTAACAAATGCGCTAGCTAATCATGTTTTAGATAAACAATTACAATAAATGTAAATAAGTTTCAAAACAACTCACATTAAGCACAGAAACTATAATGAATTTATAGAAAAAACTGAATCTATATATATATATATATAAAGTTTGGTTTTAAAAATTTTGTGCCAGAGACACATATGGCCACACGACCTATATCTAAAACTATATACAGATAAGACTATGAACCCCAATATACTAATAGTGCTCATGATAATGTTCCAATGCACGAACCATATTATGCAGTAGTCGACCAATATGGTTAGGCACTCCAAAAGTGTACTGTTGGAGGCACATATGGATATGATCAACCACAGTCTCATCAATCCCATGTGTCAACCCCTCCATGTGGTACTCGACCTCCGCTAGGGTCTATGTTACATCGAGATCCTGTAGCGAATCTTGTCCTACTGCAACAAATGGTTCTAGTACTACAACCTCATGTGGATCTCCTACACGATGGAGATATGAAACTCCTAAAGGTTGAATGAGCCTAATATCTACATGAACAAATCAATAGTTTAGTCCCTGAAACATCAGAAAACACAACAAAAATCTAAAACTTCTTAAAAAAAATTAAAATGGTTAAAATTTCTTACCCATAGCACCCCATTTCTCACCCTCAGGAAGGACGAGCTCAAGGTCATCACAAAAATCCACTCTTCCACGCAGATAATCATCAATCATAATGATATGCTTACGTTGTCACCTGAAAAGGTTGGTGTGAAGTTTACCGCCGACAGACCTACATATCGAGATATAAGGTCTATCCACCTCCTCATCTGTGGAACCCTTGGATCAGTCAGCTTCAGCATGATATGCTGACGCTGTAATAATGGAATATCGGTTGGGATAGAGATCTACAATAAGTGTTAATGTAATATTTCACTGTTTCTCCACCCCTTCTCCCACCTACGAGAGAGATGGGGGCACTCATGGAAAAAACTGTCAGAGATTATATGTCTTCCACTTTTTCCTCAAGTAGATGTTCCCCTAACCTGAATTCTTGTGCTTTCACATCCCATGAATGAACAAGGAACTCAAGTAATTCTATTTTTTGCCTCATGCCAAGTAACCAGAAAACATTTAAGAAGCCATAGTATTTAAGTGCCTGAATGGTTATAGGATCATTTGATGCATTCAAGTCATGTTATTCATGTTATATTTCTCTCCAAACAAAGGCTATTTTGGGATAATGAAGACTTGAGACTCATTAGATCCTTTTCATTCAAAAAACCTGACTAATTTTGAGAAAACCTGACAAGTTTTACTTGAAAATTGCGCCCAACATTGGCCCAAAAGGGAAGACATAGTGTTGCACCCCTTCTTGGAGTGTATTTACAGCTAGTTGTAATGCTCCTTTCAACAAGGAGGGACTACGTTGGTCCCAGGGTGAAATTTTAAAACCTGAGGGCTCTCAAAAATCCATAAAAGTTGCATGAAATTACAAAATGGAACCATGAAATGAAAGGGAAATGCATTAGCTCCTACCTGGAAGTGATAGAACTTGAAATTATCCACCAGATTGGCTACAATAAATTGCAGAAGATCAAGGGAAAAAAAGGCTCAGACCTTTCACTATTGAAGGTAAATGTGAAATGGTAAAAATGAAGTCATTTTCATTACTTATGGTCATTATTTTCATTATTTTATCATATTTAATGTTTTGACCTAGTAATCATTCATTTTTATCATGAAACAAGCATGTCTGATCCTTTTTGTGGTGTTTTAAGTAGGTCGAAAGTTGTTTAACGGATTTTGTCATGTTTTCACAAATAATTTTTGACCAAGGAGTACACTTTTATCACCTTTTTAGACTCCATAAAATTACGAAAAAGGAACCCCTTGGAGTCCTCTTTTTTCTCTTTTCAGAGTCCCAAAATATGAAAATATTTTCGAGCACTTGACTTTTCGAACTCATTAAAGTAAATGAAAAGATGTCTACTCAGTATAAGTTTAGCTCTTTTCCAAACTGAGATAGAATATTTATCAAAAAGGAATACCTTAGTCAAACATGGCTAAGAGGTTCTCTTGAGTTTTGTTTTCTGCCCTTTTGGACTCAAGGGAATATCTACAAAAAGGAACATCCAGAGTTTTCTTTTTCATCTATTTTTCAAACACTCTAAACATGAAAAAAATGTTGATTTTTACCTTTGCTGGACTCGTTAAAACATCCAACAACGATGGAATTGTCAAACATGACAAGGCCAAACCAATCCTTCTTAAGGTTCATTAAATATACTCAGAAGGATTCATCTGAAGGGTGAACTTACAGATCAAGCATATTTTATCCTCCTCAAGCTTGTTAAAAAATAAATGGGTACTGACCAGTGTGGTTGGGGAAATTGGAAATACAGGGTACTCCATTTTGCTAATGGGAGTGAGCCGCTCTTGAACACAACACTCTTCCACTTCATCTTTGTGGTTGTTGGGTTGGGTAATTTTCTTGTCTTTTGGTTATCATACCATTTTCAAAGACTCCATTTTCAGTTTTGGGTCAATGTTGCCAACTCCATTCAGTGTTTCCACTATGTTCAATAGAAGTCATTCAGTCAATATTTGATACAATACTCATAAGCGTTCATTCCATGTTTTCCTTTCTTGATCTAGTTCAGTATCATCATCATTTTGTCTCAAATCACGATACCATTTTCGTGTTTTTGATGGGGGATACATCAGGACCCTCCTACGATGAGTCGCTTCTTGTCGACATCAAATCATTATCCAAGAAATTTGACTTAAAAACACCCCTCGGTACCTTGGTGCTTGCATACATAACTGGAAAGTTTCCTTGCTCTTCACGACAAGTTTACATCATTAGCTTTCAATCAAAATATTCTGTGTGATGTTCGACATAAACTCATTTATTCACACCATACAGATTGTATTTCAATGCCTTGAGAGCCATTAACATCATCGGTGGTTTCTCTCGCGTCTATTAACGACTTATATCATTTCTCGGTAATAGGATGGTGTCTACCATGTTCAACTCTAGCTCATTGATTCACATGGTTATACTTGTACATTGGACGATCATTTGAATGAGATAGAAGACCCCAAATCTATTTTCATCCATCCAAGTTGCAATTTCAGGATAAATACAAGATCACAATGTATGATGGCTATGGTCATACATGAAGTCATCTAGTCATGGGTCCACCATTTTCCATCAGTGGACATGCCTTTTGATCATTTTACATGTAATGTTAGCTTATGTGTTGAGTATGGCTATTCCTCCCTCAACAAATATATCATGATGTAAATGTATTGTAATAGAAGATGATATTGTCGATTTTTCTTGAATTTTGAGAAGGTAAATCACTTCAGCCATCAGTCACCATTCCTGACTTTGTGCTTTAAGGGGAAATCTATCATAGGCCATTTTTTCACATCTGGTCAGTTAGCCTACCATCTGGATCAATCAACCATCAACATCCTTCACCCATTGACATCATCATTTCACAAAGTCTGAAGCATGAATATCCTTGATCCCATCGTTTCTGCCTGGAATAGCCTTGAATCAACCTTTTTAAGCACCAACACAATCTGTGTTCCTATGGACCTGTGTTCATCAACAGGTTGCTCCATGTTGGGCAGGTTTTATCACCATCACGTTGCCCTGTATTGGGGTGCGTTGATTCTAGAAATTTGGGAAAAAGAGAGAGAATTCCAAAGCGTCTTCTTGTAGAAGCTTCCAAGATTTGTTATAAATATTTACCTTAGATAAAAATATTGAATCCTATCCTATCCATCCTTGGAATTTCCATCCCTTATCCCTTTATTCTATCCTCCCATCAAGAGTGGATCTCAAATCCTAGATTGATAAATGGATAAGAACCCCAAAATTACGATCCTCTTCTATATATTTGTGGCCATCCACAAGCTAGGGGTTGGATTTTGGAGATAGATTATACCCTCACGTTGCTGCTATGAAGAGTCATTATTCCATGCATTATGGTGATTAGGGTTTCACTTTGTGGAAAAGAAGGAACACATCAACTTGGAGGAGCTCTTCTAAAATATAAACTCCCATATTTGGTTGTAACTCACTCCATTTCTATTAATGCAAAGAGTTATTTGTTTTCCTATATATGATGTTATTATTTCATGTATTTCTATGCCATGTTGATCCATTGAATGAAGTATATAGATGATGCTACATAGATGTCGTAGATCGTTGGCTTGTGTTGTTTGATTGTGTAGGTTCTAGTTATAGTGATCAGAGCTAGGATTTGAGCATTCAAGCTAAGAGATGAGCGAAGCATACTACGGATCATAGGTAGGATTCATCCCATTATCTATTTAATTTAAGGGAAACATTAGCTTATTTATCTTTCTGTTGTTCTAGGCTAGGCCACCCAGTCTAGGGAAGATACTTTTATCCGCAGTCATATATTTTGTATAACAATAATGAAAATAATGCAAAATAAATTTTATTATCAATTAAAATTGACTTTTTAAAGCATGGGTTTCATGCTTGGGTCAATTTTAATAGGTCAAGCCTCAATTGTAGGATTTTAGAATTTTTATTTAAGTCAAAGTCGAGTTTTTTTGGTCAAAAGACTCCTCCATCAAGTCACCTTGCATAGTCGGCCTCCAAACAAATCCTCTAGAAGTCATATTCGCAAATTGATCAAGTCAGATTATTTTACAGTGGGAGGATTGATCAAGGCATGTAGGCTTCTTTCATTTATTCCGGGACACTATTAAAGAGGAGGTTTGGGGCATAGTAGAGGAATCGCGCAACACCCACTAGATCCTGCCAGCTCTCAACACAACCTTCCTCACTATCATCCTAAAGAAAGACAATGTTGCATCTCCAAGTAAGTACGGACCCATAGCACTCTGCAATGCAATTTAAAAAATCATCTCCAAATTTATAGCTAATAGATTGAAGAAACTTCTTCCCATGCTCATTTCTTCGAAGCAAACGGGCTACGTTGAGGGCAAGCAGATCCTTGATGGAATCATCCTAACCCATGAGGTCATACACTCCTTAAAAACCTAAAAAAGAACGGGTATGCTCCTCAAAATTGACCTATCCAAGGCCTTTTACAAGCTCAGATGGAACTACATAAAGAAAATCCTACTAGCATACCTTCAAGTATCGATGAAATAGGTAACTGCACTGGTACCTACTTTTTGATGTAGCAAGAAAAACACCCGATTTTAAAAAGTGGTGATGCAGAATCAATTATTTTTTTTAGCATGTTTTTGGCACTTCAATTTTTTTTTTGGATGCTTTTTATGTCGATTTTGAATAGTGGTGGCGTATCATCACCAACGTTGTTTTAGAGGATTTATTTTGACACTATACATTTTATAATGTCTTCTTCTTCTGTGAGATGTTTATTTTTAAGTGCATTTATGTACTTGTGTTTTAAAAAGAAAAAAATATTTTTCTAAAAATAAAAATTTGTAATGATATCTTCACTTTTTCACATAGATAAAAAATGAAAAAAGGGTCAATATTATAAAGTTTATGTATTGCTAATTAATTTTTCAATGCACATCAAATAATTGTCACTAAAAAACCAATTTTTTGAACGATATGACAAAAAAATACAAATAAAATGAAAAAAATACACTTTTAGAGACTTTTTGTTAAAAAAACATGTTAAATAAACTAATTTTTGGGAAAATCTTAACAAAAAAATTAAGAAAATAACATTTTTATTGAATTTTATGTCAAAAAATAATAGTAAATACATGTTTTTTGCAAAAAATAAGGATCCTTCTCATAAAATATCAAAGTGTAAACATTACAAGTAAAATTGATTAATAGATCTAAAAATTGAGCTTTGTTTCCAAGCATAACTTAAAGATCCTCAATAATATCAACTAATACATGTTCAACATCATCTAGAACATCATTGATGGCTTCTTCCGCAACATTTTCTACTTCATTTTGGTCATTGTCATCTTCTAATGGATCTTTCATGTTTTCAAATCTTCCAAAGTGTCATCTTCCAATCATTCCATATAATGGTGGTTGAGGTTCCTTTTCTTTTTTTGCCACACGTGATTCATTAAAATCCCGTTTCCTCAAACCAACTTCTTGCTTTGCATATGGAAGGAATTCAAGAACGTTAATTTTTTGTTGAATAAATTTGCATTGCACTGGGTGTTTCTTAATGGAAATGAAATTTCTTCCTTTTGGTAGGAAACATGCTAGTGTTGTACCTAATCATCAAGTACAAAAGAAATAAGTAAGAAAATTAGTATAAAGACATCAAAAGTAAAAAATAAAATATTTAAATTTAAATTTATATAATAAAACTTACCTGAAATTGAGAATAGATCAAAAACCCAATCTCCTTCATTTGACGGTGCTGCCCGGCCTGCCTCCGGTCCCCGGCTGGGCAGCCGGAGACAGGCTGAGCGGCCCTCGACGGTGCCACCCAGCCGGACTCAACCTAGCTGGGGGCGATTCTTGGAATCGCCCTCTGCCCAACTGGGAGCGATTCTCGGAATCACCCTCTGCCCAGCTGGGGGTGATTCTCAGAATCGCCCTCCACCCAGTCGGGGGTCGGAGGCAGGCCGAGCAGCACCGTCAAGGGCTACCCAGCCTGCCTCCAGCCCGCGGCTGGGCGGTGGATGATTCTCCGGCCAGCCGGGGGCCAGAGGCAGGCTGGGAAGCCCTCGATGGCGCCAACCGACTGGCCTCCAGCCCCCGGTTGGGCGAAGGGAGATTCTTGGAATCACCCTCTTCTCGCCCAAGGGCCGGAGGCTAGCTGGCAGCACCGTTGAGGGCTGCCCAACTTTCCTTTGGCCCCCGGATGGGTAAAGGGAAATTTCTAGAATTGCACTCCACCCAGCTGCAGGTCGGAGGCAGGCTGGGTAGCCCTTGACGATGCCGCTCGGCTTGCCTCTGGCCCCCAGCTGGGCGGAGAGCGATTCCGAGAATCACCTTCTGCCCAGCTGGTGGTGATTCTCGGAATCACCCTCTACCCAGTTGGGGGCCAGAGGCAGGCTGGGTAGCCCTCGATGGCGCCACCCGGCCAGACTCCAGCCCATGGCTAGGCAGAGGGAGATTTTCGGAATCACCCTCCACCCGGCCAAGGGCTGGAGGCCGGCTGAGTGGCACCGTCGAGGGTTTCCCAGCCTTCCTCCAGCCCCCAACTCGGCAAAGGGAGATTCCGAGAATCGCCCTCCACCCAGCCGCAGGCCGGAGGCAAGCTTGATAGCCCTCAAAGCCACCGCCCGGCTTGCCTTCAGCCCCCGGCTGGGCAGAGGGAAATTCTAAGAATCGCCCCTGGCTGGGTGGAGGGCGATTCTCGAAATCGCCCTCCGCCCAGCTAAGGGTGATTCTCTGAATCGCCCTCCACCCAGCCATGGGTGATTCTTAGAATCACCCTCCGCCCAGTAGCGGGTGATTCTTGGAATAACCCTCCGCCCAGCCTGGGGTGATTCTCAGAATCACCCTCCGCCTAGTTGGGGGCTGGAGGACGGCCAAGCGACATCGTCGAGGGCTACCCAGCCTGCCTCCAGCCCCCGAATAGGTGGACAAAGATTCTGAGAATCGCCCCTGGATGGGGGGAGGGTGATTCTCGGAATCACCCTCTACCCAGCCAGGGGCGATTCTAGGAATTGCCCTCTACCCAACCGAGGATGATTCTTAGAATCTCTCTCTGCTTAGCCGGGGGCCAAAGGTAGGCTGAGTGGCGCTGTCGAGGGCTATCTAGCCTACCTCTGGCCCCCGGCTGGGAGGAGGGCGATTCTCATAATCACCCTCTGCCTAGCTAGGGGCCGGAGGGAGGCTGAACAGCCCTTGATGGCGCCACCCGGCCAGCCCCCAACTAGATGGAGGGAGATTCTCAGAATCACCCTGTGCCCAACCAGGGGCCGAAGGCCGACCAGATGGCACCGTCGAGAGTTTCCCAGCCTGCCTCCAGCCCCTGGCTAGGCGGTGGGCGATTCCGATAATATCCCTCTGCCCAGCCGCAACTCGTAGGCAAGTTGGGTAGCCCTCGATGGCGCCGCCTAGCCTGCATCTGGCCCCCAGCTAGTCAGAAGGAGCTCTACCGGGCCGGGTGGAGGGTGATTCCAAGAATCACCCCTTACCCCAACTGCTGTGTGGGAAATTCTTGCTAATCGCCCTCCTCGGCCCGCCCGCGGGGGCCGGAGGCAAGCTAGGTAGCTCTCGATGGTGCCACCGACCGCCCCTCTCGGCCCCCGCCGGGCGGAGGGAGACTCGTAACCGACCGTCGAGGGGATGCCAAACCCACTCTTGCCCACCCGAGGGTGACCGCGGAATCTCCTTGCCTGGGCCGGGGTGACCCCGACTTCTCCGCCACTCTCGGCGGGCTCTGAATCACCCGCCACCCGGGGCTTGGGGGCCGGAGGTAGGCCGGGCCGGCTCTGCCAAGGGCCTTCAGCTTCCATCGTAGAAATCAGCTGAATAAATCACTTATTTTGTACCAATCAGCCCCCCCCCCCCCCATTTGACTCTTGGCCATACTTTTCCTCTTTCACCGCTGCCCCTCCCAGCATCAGAAATACATTTAAAAAGGGCTAAAGTCCACTTTTTAAAGATTATATAAGGTCTAGACCCCTTCGCCTCCCAGCTCCGCGCCCTCCTTTTTACATATAACCAAGCACTGCCCCATTAAGTGTTTATTGCAAAATCTCACAATCGCGCCATCGCAAAAGCGCAGTTTCTCTCGCGCATTATCCCCCATCATCGCATTTTTCATTTTTGCGATATGCACTCAGCACGCCCATTGCATAGCGCAAGCGTGAAATTTTGGCTGTTCCATTCTTCTTTTATCGCATTTTCCCCTCTTGCGATCCTGCGACACGCGCTCCGGGTCCCACCTTTAAAGCCTTCATTCCGTTGTCTTGTCGCGTCCTTTCTTCGTAACTCCTCCAAGGGTTAGTCTTCTGAGTTTCCACGCCATCAGCACCCGCCCTCCACTTTCCGTTGTATGCCTACATGTCACGCACGGTTGCTCCGTCGTTCACATACTCTGGTTATGTGTCACGCCTTTGCGTTTTCATTTAAAGTCTCCTCCCTGCGTCGTTATATCATCCGCTCATATCTTTGCCATCACTTCCATCATTCTCACTGTGTCCACCTTCTATGTCATCAGTTTTATTCAATAAGTTTTGGTTTTTGCAGGAACTTGTGGTGGGAACAAAATTAGCGGAAAGGATCCAGAAGTCACTATGATGTGACCTCCATTAAAGAAAGGTACTTCGATCCATGGAACTCTCCAGAGAGAAAATTAAAAGGAACGCATTTGGACAGTCGAAAACATTAATGCAGCAACAGAGCATTTATGAAGAAGCAATAAATTCAGGGTCCAGCTCGAAAGAGGTTCCGAATTTGAAGATCGAAAGTACCATGTACAGGAGCAGGCGCCCCAAGGTTTTATCGCTGCAGGTCTTCCTCCTCCAGAAAAAGGCCGAGCGTTCTCATATTTTATTATTTATATCTTGTGTATAGATAGATTCGCATTTCCAGCATTCATTCCAGAAATAAATTGTAAAGTACAAACATTTATATTCAGTCGTTTCATAGTGTGGGCGCGAACATTTTCCGCCATTTGATTCAAAATAAGTTATTAAATTCTTTCTATCTACCGCCTCCTCTAGAATTCTCTATCTCTTCTATAAAAGCTAAAAAGAAAGACATTGTAAGGGTTCCAGATTTCTGTCAGCAAATGGTGTAGCGAGAAGACTTCTGTATTCGTCTTGTAATATTTCTGTATGAAGTTTCAGAGCCCGTAGGGTCTCAGTGAGGAGGGGTTATAACTGTATTGAGGATTCTGGTCTTGCATCTCTGGCTGCGTATGTAATTTCTCTTACGTGTTAATACATTATCACATTCTATGCAATTTATCTTCGTATCATGTTCTAGGGACAAAGTAGTGGCTCACTAGTTTGCGGTAAGGATTCATCTTAAGTGGTGCCCTTTCTGGAATTAGTCAAGCGCTTTAAATAGGCCTAGTCATGATATACTGTTTCATGTTCACTCTTTCCATATTTTCTGCTATATTAGTTGCTTGAGGAGGGTGCTTTTAAAATGCCATTATCATATAAGGATTCGTAAATTGGTGCGCCCTTATATGGTTCTGTTGTGTATCTGGGTATCAGTCTCATGCCAGCTAATATCTTCTTATGTTTCCTCACTACACTCACTTCCTGATATATGATTTCTGTGATATATTATTTGAATCGGCCCTCTTTACAGTAAGCGGTCTCTTAATTGTCTGATGTCTTTGTATTGGAGTTTTACATGACGTCCCTACATTATTCTTATCTTTGCATCAGCTTTTGAGAGAAATTGGTCCCATTCAAACCTAGCTTCCTTGTTTTAAACAAGAGATAGTAAGTGAGTTCTTGGACTGACAACCCAATTATATAGGACTCCTTGCTATATTAAGATGTCCTAGGCACTGGTCTATGGCAACTCTAGGCTGTCTCTAGGGGGGTGACAAAATCATCCACAACATCTTTCTGGCGCCGTTGCCGGGGAACGAATTCAAGAATATCAGTTTCCCTGGGTTTTCAACAAAATTGTTTTCACTCTCTAATCAGGTGAGCATAGAGAGTTGAGGAGTTGCATATCTCTCACCTTCGCGACTCCACTGGTCTTTATTTGATAAATTTTTATTGGTAGTCCTGGCTCCTCGTAGGCCGCATCTGAGGTCAGATACAGCTCAACTGAAAACACCTTATGTGTCTGACCCAGAGAAGATCATTCATAAAAGAGTTTGGAAGGAGAGGAAGTCAGCCCGTGCTGAAAACCCTGAATATTTCGTTGAAGATTTCCCGCCCTCTTCTTCTCAAGAAGTTAGAACAGAAAATCCCGAGTTTTATTCAGAGACTCCACGTAGAGGAAGTGCCTGGATTGAAGGAGAATCTCATCCTACTCTCGAGGCTAAAGAAATTAAAGAGGTCACAGAAGTAGCTGCTGTTAACCATGAGTTATTCCCATCTACACCTCAGGCTTCTGTGCAATATATTCCCATTTTTATTCACACTCCACTTCCTCCTACTCCTCTCCCCTCATTTGTTACTCAAACTGTAGTACAGCCCCCGCCTCCCCCAATGGCCAATGTCCCTGCTTTTCTTTTGAATAAATACGCCCCACTGGCCTTACCTCAAGCACTAAATGATATGCCACAAGATTATCTGAAGATTTTGCCAAGGTTTAATGGTGAAAATGAAGTCGATGCTCAGAAACATCTCAAGACTTTCTGCTCTTTTGTAGAAAACTTAAATGTTGAACATCTGGATGTGGTCTTGAGATTGTTTGTGCAGTCTTTGGAAGGGGAAGCCAGAAAATGGTTTAAGACATTGGCAAACCATTCAATAACCACCTGGGACGTTATGGAGAATACTTTTCTTAGGAAGTGGGGAGAGAAGAAAGACCACGGTCAATGTCTCACTGAATTCAATACTATGAAGAAGAAACATAACGAAGGAGTGGAAAAATTCATCAAAAGATTCAACAAGTTATATCTGAGCCTGCCTCCCGAGATGAAGCCTCATGAAGCTGCTGCCAAGATAATTTTCATAGCAGCCTTTGATTGTGATTTTGGTTTTGCATTGAGAGAAAGAAAACCTGCCAATTTAGATGATGCGCAAGCAGACGCTCTGGAATTAGAAGCGAACTTTGCCTCCACTGGGAAACTGAAAGGGAAAATTGAACAAGATACTAGGAGGAGAGGCAAAGAAGAGATTCTTGCTTCCCATCAGGAAAAAGATTCAGAAAAATTGGATGAAATAAGTAAAATGGTAAAGAAGATGGTGAAGATTGAACTAGAAGCCAAGAATGCAGCCCCCAAGAATTTTTATAATGCTCCAAACAGGGGATACAATCCCCAGTATAGAAGGCCACCATTGCAGATCTTGCCCAGAGAAGCAAAGGAATCACAGGACCAGGTACCCCATCCCTTGTACCTGGAAGGGCCAGCAGATGACCCCACTGGAGACACAACTTATGGATTAGAAAGTTCAAATATGGCTCTTTCAAATAATGATGATATGGAGTGCCCGTTGCATGATGAAGAAGAGGAAGCAGAGATCGATCATTACTCTAAGCAGTTTTCTGATTTCATGGAAGCACAATTCAACGTAAAGTATGATCTCAGATCCTCGAGGAAGAGGACCAGAACTCAGGAGCAAGAAGAAGAGTCACCTCAGGAAGAAGCATCTGCTCAGAAGGAATCAGCAACAAAGAAGAGCATGGAGAAAGGTAAGAGTCCTCTAAATACTTCCTTGCAGTCTAATATTCAGATTCCTTCTTCTTCAAAAATAGTCAATCCTCCTAATACCGAGCCAATATCAAAAGAGATTAGGTCTTCAGTTGAAAATAAAGAGTCCAAAGAAGTAGTTATGGAAAATCCCACATCGGCTTTCAATTTGCAAAAAGAACTTGAAAAGATTAAGATTCCTGTCCCACTGACTGAGTTATTAAAACAACCTGTATATAAGTCTCAAGTTACTTCTTTTATACTTCCTCCCGAAATACCAATTGTGCCTGATAGTTTAAATCTTCAGGAAGAAAGACCCATGGTAGTCTTTGGCCCACATGTCGAGGAGATAGATCCTTCTACTCCTCCCTTTTATGTATCCCTAGTTATACATGACCTGCTGTTACATAACTGCATGTTAGATTCTGGGGCTTCCCATAATCTTATGCCTCTATCCGTCATGGAACAACTAGGGCTGCAAATTACAAGGCCATATAAAGATTTATATTCATTTGATTCTAAAAGGGTTAAATGCTTGGGAATGATTAAAGATTTAGTGGTCAATTTGGCTCAAATCCCAGCAAAGAGTGTGGTCATGGACATCGTGGTTGCTGATATCCCAGCTCGCTTTGGCATGCTGCTGTCAAGGTCTTGGGGTACCAAGATTGGGGGATCAATTAAATTGGATTTAACATATGCTACTGTCCCAGTCTTTGGAGGTCAAGAAAGGAGGTTATACAGGGAGACTAGATTTGTTAAAATGGTAACCAAGGCCGACTGCTCAGATAATTCCCCAGTTTATAACAAAGAGGGAGACTTTTCATGTTTAATGTTGGAAGAAAATCAGGATTATGCACATGAGCCCCTTTTTGGTCAAATTCAAGCTGAGCAGCCTGAAGGAAGTCAGGAATCAGAAATATGGACTTTACATTTTGATGGAGCTAATTCAAGAGAAGGCAATGGAGCTGGAGTATTGTTGATTTCTCCTACAGGGAAATGGGTGCCACTGTCTTTTAAACTGGAGTATGAAGCTACAAACAATGTAGCTGAATATGAAGCGCTATTATTGGGACTGCAGACAGCCAAGAATATGGGCATCCAGTGTCTAAAAGTGTTTGGGGACTCTGAGTTGGTGGTAAGGCAGATAAAAAACGAATGTCAAACTAAGCATCCACGGCTCAGAGCATATAGAAATGAAGTATGGGACATGATAGAAAATTTCTTCTCAGCATTTAACATACAGTTCATGCCCCGGGAGCAAAACAGAATAGCAGATTCTCTCGCTGTAGCTGCCAGTACTTTCCGTCCTCCTCAGAATCCGCTTTTAAGATATGAAGTGGAGGTACGTTACAGGCCATCCATTCCAGATAATATAAAGCATTGGCAGGTATTCGAAGATGATGAACAGATGAAAATATTTATGGAGACTGTGGGAGAATTCTCCAATATGGAGATTGATGATAATGAAGAGGAAGAAGTTGAAAATATTGCAGAAAACAAATGGGAAGAAAAGATAGCAGGAAACAGAATGCTGCAGCTGAAAGGAAACGTTATACCTAGAGGCCTGGTACCTCTAGAAAGATTATTTAATAAAGATGATGTACCAATGCAGCCAAGCAGAGTGACAGAAGAAGATCAAGTGGAAGGTTTGAATCTGGGTACTCATGCTGATCCCAAAATTGTTAAATTATCTAAAAGAGTCCCAGAAGAATACAAAGAAAAGTATTTGAAGTTGTTTCAATCTTACAAAGATGTATTTGCTTGGTCCTATGAGGACCTAAAAACTTTTGATGTAAATATAATGCAGCATAAGATTCCACTGAGGGAAGATGCAAAGCCATACAAGCAGAAGCTCAGACAGATAAACCCCTTACTGCTTCCCTCAATTGAAAAAGAAATTAAGAAATTACTGAAGGCCAAGATAATTGTGCCATTGAGATACTCAGAGTGGATAGCAAATCTTGTTCCTGTGCGAAAGAAGAATGGAGAAATAAGGCTATGTGTAGATTTCAGGAATTTGAATAGGGCATCTCTCAAAGATAATTATCCACTGCCTAAGATGGACCACATCCTGCAGAAAGTGGTGGGAGCATCCAGAATGTCAATGATGGATGGATTTTCTGGTTATAATCAGGTAGCTGTATTCCCAGAAGACCAGAAGAAAACTGCATTTACTACACCATGGGGAACCTTTATGTATGCTAGGATGCCATTCGGATTAATTAATGCAGGAGCTACTTTTCAGAGGGCAATGGACATAGCCTTTGTTGGAGAGCAGGACAAGTTCTTGGTAGTTTACCTTGATGATATCACAATATTCTCAAAGAATGATGGTGAGCATATTGAGCATTTGAGAAGAACTTTTGAAAAATGCAGAAGGTATGGCCTATCCCTCAATCCCCAAAAGTCTCTATTTGCATTAGATGAGGGAAAGCTCTTAGGACACATTGTGACTAAAGATGGTGTGAAAATTGATCCTAAGAGAGTTGAAGTGATAAACAACATTCCTTTGCCAAGGAATAAAAAGGAAGTACAGGTATTTTTGGGCCGAATTAATTTCTTGAGAAGATTCATTCCTAACTATGCTGAGATAGTTAGGCATATAACCAATATGTTGAAAAAGGACAATGAAGTTAAGTGGTCCCAGGAGTCTAGAGATGCATTTACAAGGATAAAACAGGCTTTTGCTGAAGCTCCTGTATTAGTTGGACCAAAATATAGTAAGCCATTTATGATATTTTCATTTGCTTCACCTCATACGATTGCTGGAGTGTTATTGCAAAAAAAAGAAGAGGGATATGAACAGCCCATAGCATTCTTCAGTCAGGTGTTGTATGATGCTGAATTGAAATATAATATACTGGAGAAGCAGGCATATGCCCTGGTAAAGTCCCTTAAAGCTTTTAGAGTTTATATTTTGCAATCTCATATTACTGCTTATGTTCCCACAGCAGCTGTAAAAGACATTCTAGTTCAGGGAGACAGCGAAGGTAAAAGAGGAAGATGGATTGCAAAAATCCAGGAGTATGAATTGGATATAAGGCCTATTAAGTTAATCAAAGGACAGGGACTTGCTAAGATGCTATCTAAATCCAATCATCAAGCCTTGGGCATTAATTTATCTGTGATAGAAAATGAAGAATCCGAGAGAGAAGAAGAGCAGCAAGGACTGGAGATAGCTACCCAAAAGATACATGTGAAATATCTAACTAGTCCTTGGTATAAAGAAATAGTTGAATATATTTTAACACTTAGCTGTCCTATAGGGTGCGACAAGGTAAAATATAGAGCCGTAAGAATGAAATCACAGAAATATGTAATTGCCAATGGACAGCTTTATTGGAGAGACCCTCTAGGTATATTACTGCTGTGCCTCACAGAAAATGAAGTGCAGAACGTAATGATAGAATTTCACGAAGGAATATGTGGAGGAAATTACAGCTGGAGGGCTACAACACATAAAATCTTGAAGGCTGGTTTTTACTGGCCAAAGTTGTACTCTGATACTTTTGCTAAGGTTAGGGCATGTGATAAGTGCCAAAGGTTTGCAGAAAGACAGAAACTAGCAGCTCTTCCCTTGATTCCTATCCATATAAATGAACCATTTCAAAAATGGGGATTAGACTTCATAGGAGAGATACATCCCCCATCAAGTGGCCAACATAAATGGATACTAACAGCCACAGATTATTTCACGAAATGGGTGGAAGCCATACCTACCAGAAATGCTACAGATGCTGTAATTATGAGGTTTATAGAAGATAACATCATATCCAGGTTTGGTTGTCCTGCCAGAATTGTAACTGACAATGCACAGGCTTTTAAGTCTGCCAGGTTTGTAAATTTCTGCCAAAGATATAACATTACATTGACTCACTCCACAGCTTACTATCCCCAGGGGAATGGCTTAGCGGAATCTTCTAATAAAACTCTGGTGAGAGCCTTGAAGAAAACGATAAGTGAAAATCAGAAGAATTGGGACTCTCAATTAAAATATGCTCTATGGGCAAATAGGATAACTAGCAAAAGAGAAACAAGCAAGTCACCCTATGAGCTGGTGTATGGTCGAGCTGCTATGTTCCCTCTGCAATTAGCATTGCCAGTAGCGCGTTTTATGCAGGAGAACCAGGAAGAACCAGACGATATGATCAGAAGGATTAATCAGCTGGTAGAATTGGAAGAAACGCGGAACCAGGTGGATCAGAGATTAATAGAATATCAGGAGAAAATGAAGAATGTATTTGATCAGCATGCAAAAGATAGAAATTTTCAAGTTGGAGACCTGGTTCTCAGATGGGATGTTCGCAGAGCAGAAAAAGGCAAGCATGCCAAATTTGACCCGCTGTGGTTCGGTCCATTTAAAATAGTGAACCTAGGGAGAAATAATACTTTCATGTTAGAAAATCTATAGGGCGATCTGTTGGATGCTCCCGTGAATGGACAATTCCTTAAACACTACTTTCAATACTGACTCAGGCGGATCAGGCCTGGTATATTTATGTATATAATATAAGCAAGTGTGATTTCAATTTTGAAATGTAAATAATGTAAATAAGCTAATAAGTTTTGAAGAAAATGCAAAGGGGTCTGAGGTCTGCGAGTTCTCGGAATGCCCGAGGACGAACATGCCGTCCCCAGTTGGAGCCGATGTTGTACAAATCAGCCCCTCCATTTGAATCTTGGCCATAGTCTCTTTTTCCCTTCACCGCTGCCCCTTCCTGCATTGGAAATACATTTGAAAAAGGGGCTAAAGTCCACTTTGAAAGATTACATAAGGTTTAGCCCCTTTTCCTCCTAGCTCCGCACCTCCTTTTGCATATAACCAAGCGCTGCCCCTTTGAGAGTTTATCGTAGATCTCATAATCGTGCCATCGCATGTCCGCCTCATCGCAAAAGAGCAGTTTCTCGCGTGCGCTATCCCCCACCATCGCATTTTTCACTTTTGCGATCTGCGCTTGACTGACCACGCCCATTGCATAGCGCAGAGTGCGGAATTTTGGTTATCCCCTTCTTCTTCCATCGCATTTTCTCCTCTTGCGATTTTGCGAAATGCGCTCCGGGTCCCACTTCTAAAACCTTTGGTTCATCGTTTTTTTATGTTTTACCTTTGTAACTTCCTAAAAGTCAATTTTCAAAGTCCTTATACCGCCAGCATTCCTCCACCACGTCTCGTCATTTGCCTACGTGTCACCCACTTCTCCTCCATTAGTCTTATACTTCGGTTATGTTTCGCGTCACTGTGTTTTGTTTGAAGGCTTCGCCCTGCGTCGTTCCATCATCCTCTCAAATCCATTCCACCACTTCTGTTAATTCCGTTTTGTCCACCATCTCTGTCATCAGTTTTATTCAGCAGGCTTTTGGTTTTGCAGGGACTCCTGATGGGAGAAAAATTGGCAGAAAGGATCCCGGAGTCACTATGATGTGACCGCCATTAAACAAGGGTACTTCGATCTACAGAACTCTCCAGAGAAAATCAAGAAGGCACATTTGAGGCGGATGAAAACATTAACGCAGCTACAGATCATTAATGAAGAAGTAATAAATTCGGTGTCCAGCTTGATAAAGGTTTCAAGTTTAAATTCAAAATCCGAAGATCGAGAGTACCATGCACAGGAGCAGGCGCCTCAAGGTTTTATTGCCGCAAATCTTCCTCCTCCAGAAAAGAGCTGACTATCTACATATTTTATTATTTATATCTTGTATATAATCGGATTTCCATTTCCAGCTTTCATTTCCAGAAATAAATTGTGAAGTACAATCATTTATGTTCAGTCATTCATAAGTATAGGCGCGAATGTTTTCCGCCATCCAATTCAAAATAAGTCATTAAATTTTCTCCATCTACCTCCTCCTCTAGAATTCTCTATCTCTTCTATAAAAGCTAAAAAGAGAAACATTGTAAGGGTTCCAGATTTCTATCAGCAAACTGTGCAGCGAGAAGACTTCTGTATACATTTTTGTAATATTTCTGTATGAAGCTTCAGAGCCCGT
This sequence comes from Pinus albicaulis, assembly GCA_034641835.2. Lineage (NCBI taxonomy): Eukaryota > Viridiplantae > Streptophyta > Pinopsida > Pinales > Pinaceae > Pinus > Pinus albicaulis. Next base: position 42,616 of record JAXQQM020079284.1, read on the forward strand.
AGGGTCTCAGTGAGGAGGGGTTATAACTATAATGAGGATTCTGGTCTTTGGTATCTCACAGTATGTAATTTCTCTTATGTGTTAATACATTATCTCATTTCATGCAAATTGTCTTCTTGTATCATGTTCTAGAATGCGAGTGGCTCACTAGTTTGCAGTAAGGATTCATCTTAAGTGGTGCCCTTTCTGGAATTAGTCAAGTGCTTTAAATAGGCCTAGTCATGATATACTGTTCCATGTTCACTCTTTCCATATTTTCTGCTATATTAGTTGCTTGAGGAGGGTGCTTTTAAAACGCCATTATCATATAAGGATTTGTAAATTGGTGCGCCCTTATATGGTTCTGTTGTGTATCTGGGTATCAGTCTCATGCCAGCTAATATCTTCTTATGTTTCCTCACTACACTCACTTCCTGATATATGATTTTTGTGATATATTATTTGAATCAACCCTCTTTACAGTAAGCGGTCTCTTAACTGTCTGATGTCTTTGTACTGGAGTTTTACATGACGTCCCTACATTATTCTTATCTTTGCATCAGCTTTTGAGAGAAATTGGTCCCATTCAAACCTAGCTTCCTTGTTTTAAACAAGAGATAGTAAGTGAGTTCTTGGACTGACAACCCAATTATATAGGACTCCTTGCTATATTAAGATGTCCTAGGCACTGGTCTATGGAAACTCTAGGCTGTCTCTAGGGGGGTGACAAAATCATCCACAACACCAAGAAAAGGAAATATTGTGGCCCACAATTTAGCCTTTGCAGCTAGGAAATGCTTAACACCATATAACACAAAAGAATACACAAATCAGATAAAATTTAGACCAACCGTTCTTGATAACAAAAAATATTGGCAAGTGTTCGACGAGGACAAAAAAATAGAAGACTTCATGCAATTCAGAAACAAATTCGAACTACACATTTTGGACTCAGATTATGATACAGACTGCAGTGAAGAAAACTTTCTTGGTGAAGAAGAACTGTCCCCTAAACTTGTCAATATCAACCTTCTGACTGGCAAACTTAAAAACAAAACAAGATTGAATGTAGAGTCAGGAATGGAGGAGTTAGAAACTCTACACTCTAAAGATGAAAGTTTTCCAAGTGGTCTAGCCCCTTTAGAAGAGTTGTTTGATTTTAACGATGTGGCCAAGAAGCCAAAACTGGAACCTGTAGAGACTGAAGTGGAAGAGTGCAATATAGGCAGTAAGGAAAAACCAAAAATGATCAAACTTTCTAAGACTTTACTAGCTCATGTTAAACTCAAATACATAGAGTTTTTTAAAGAATTTTCTAATGTTTTTGCGTGGAGTTATGAATATTTGAAATCATATGACACTGAAATAATATAGCACAAAATTCACCTCAAAGAAAACCAAAAGCCATTCAAACAAAAACTGTGCAGAATAAACCCTGTTCAGTTGCCTTTGGTTCAGAAGGAGATCATGAAAATGTACGATGCTGGTATTATTGTCCCTATTAGAAATTCTGAGTGGGTGTCTAATCTGGTGTCAGTTAGGAAGAAAACTGGAGAGATCAGGCTTTGTATAGACTTTAGAGACTTAAACAAAGCTTCATTAAAGGACAACTACCCTTTACCTAAGATGGATCATATTTTACAAAGGGTGGTAGGGTCTAGAAGAATTTCTTTGCTTGATGGCTACTTAGGGTACAATCAGATCTTAGTTCACCCTGCTGATCAATTAAAGACAACATTCACTACACCATGGGGCAATTTCATGTATGTGAAAATGCCTTTTGGTCTAATGAATGCTGGAGCAACTTTTCAAAGAGCCATGGACATAGCATTTTCAGAAGAACTGGGCTACTTCATCATTATATACCTTGATGATGTCACTATGTTTTCAAAAAAAGATGAAGAGCACTTAGAACATTTAAGAAAAGTTTCCGAGAAATGCAGAAAGTTTGGGATATCTTTAAACCCTAAGAAAACACTATTCGGCCTCCAAGAAAGTAAACTTCTTGGGCACATTATTTTAGAAGAGGGTATTAATATTGATCCCAAAAGGATTGAGGCCATATTGCAAATATCTCATCCTCGGAACATCAAGGAGTTGCAATCCTTCATTGGAAAGATTAACTTTTTGAGAAGGTTCATTCCCAACTTGGCTGAGCTTCTTAGAAATATCACAAACATGTTGAAGAAGGAGCAAGGGGTAAAATGGACCTTAGAAGCAAAGAAGTCCTTTGAGCTCGTGAAACAAGCGTTAACCAAAACACCGGTTCTTATAAGTCCTGATTTTTCAAAATATTTTTATATTTTTTCATTTGCATTAGAACATACCATAGTTGTTGTCCTTTTACAGAAAAATCCACAAGGACAAGAGCAGCCTATTGCATTCTTTAGCAAGGCACTAAGGGATGCTCCTTTGAAGTATAACATTATGGAGAATCAAGCTTTTTCTTTGGTTAAAGTGTTGAAAGACTTCAGGGTATACATTCTTCACTCACATACCATTGCCTTTTTCCCAAATTCAGTTGTTAAAGACATTCTAACGCAGGACCCAGATGGTAAGAGAGGTAAGTGGATTTTTGTTATTCTTGAATATGATTTAGAGATAAAACCCACTAAACTCAGCAATGGCCAAGGTCTAGCTAGGTTAATGACTGAATCAAATTTTGAAGTTCTTGATATTAATATGATTGATGCTTTGGATGATCAAGAGGAAATATCAATTCCCATTGTTGAAGACCATTTTTATGAATTCCTCTTGGTATTCTAATATAATTTACGTTTTTCTTAATTTGAATACACCTCCTAGTTTGACAAAAACAAGGGCAATATTCCTCAAATTGAAAGTTGTAAACTATTTCATTATAGATAGTTGTCTTTATTGGAAAAATGCAAGTGGTGTATTGCTTAAATGTTTGCCTGAGTTTGATGCAGAGAAGGTTAAGCACCAGTTCCATGAAGGAGAGTTTGGAGATCATTTGTACTGGAAGACAACAACCAACAAAATTTTGAGGGCTGGTTTCTATTGGCCTACTCTTTTCCATGATGTGCACAAGATGATCATAGCCTGTCATAAATGTCAACTTTTTGAAGGCAAAAGAAAACTACTACCCCTACCTCTGCATCTAATCACTGTTGAAGCCCCTTTTCAACAGTGGGGACTTGACTTCATAGGAGAAATCCATCCCCCATCTTCTACCCAGCATAGATGGATCCTCACTGCCACAAACTATTTCACCAAGTGGATAGAAGCCATACCTTGTAGGTAGGCCAATGATTTTGTTATTATAAAATTCATAGAGAATAATATTCTCTCTAGATTTGGTTTTCCTACCAAGATCATCACTAATAATGTAACAGCATTTGGATCAAAGAAGATGGTTGAATTCTGTCACAGATATCAGATAACATTGGGGCATTCCACGGCCTATTACCCTCAAGGTAATGGACTTGCAGAATCCTCAAACAAGAGTTTAGTGAACATAATCAAGAAACTATTGGAGGAAAACATGAAGTCTTGGCACACAAAGCTTGTGCATGCACTTTGGGCTGACAAATTGACATTGAAGAAATCTGTTGGATTGTCACCCTATCAACTTGTGTATGGCACTCGTTGGTCGGCTTAATTGTCGGATTAAACCTCTCAATATTAATTATCAATCCGGGAGTCGTAAACACGAGTTGTACTGTGTATTGGCTCAGCTTATTGGTCAGAGTATAAATGTATTCCTTATTAATGAGAAACTAGGTACTGAAATGAAACACATATTTGCTCGCAAACAAGAAATCGTGAAAAGAAAACTCACTGAAATAATTCCTATTGAGAAAACTCCATACTGTAATTAAACTACAAGGAAAGACAAATCAATTCTTAATCATGTAATATTCTTGCATTCACAAAATATCCTATGATAACTTAAAAACCTCAAACTATTAACCCCTTTCACTCACTTGGCATTAACACTTGAAATTAGTCTTGAAACAAGCAAAAAGACACACACCCTATTCTTAATGAAAACTCACACATTAAACTAGCTCAAAATACTCTTCATAATAATTCAAGATTCAAAGAACAATTCTATCTATTGCTAGAAGAAACCATAAAGATCTTATTAAAAATCACATTACAAATAATTATGAGAAATTTTAATTCAAAGATGTGAATCTAGATGAAATCAAAACAAACCTATTTCAAAATCAAATCATGTAACTCATAATAAAAATAAATCAAATTTATGTAAATCATCACACAGTCAAATCATCGATCACACTTGTTCTCACAAAGAAATCATTATACTACGAAAACAAGAAAATAAATCTAATTATTAACATTAAATCAAATAAATAAACAAATTAAATAAACATCAAATCTGCAAACATCCACAAAAATCACATAATGCAAACAATGATTTATTATTTTAAATAACAAGGTTAATATATTCAAATTTAAAGCATTACATTCTATTCTAGTTGCATATTTAAACTCTGAAATTAAAAAAACAAAATAATGAACTAAATGCATAATTCTACAAATTAACAATTTAGAACAAAAGATAATTTTACAAATTAAACAAAAGAAGAATTCCTAAATCTAAGAAGAGTGAAGGCTCAACTCCAGGTTGTGGTGGATCCTTGCCACTCCCTGGAGCAAGTCCTGAACTATCTCAACATAAATAAAATTACAGTTCTTGTATAAAAACAAATGCAAACAAAAATTTATTAAATTAAATAAAAACCATTAATGAACAAATACATCAGCTGCTGGATTTATATCTGAGAAGTCGATTTTTCATTGAGAAATCTCCCTAATTTATGAGCGGGCTCAATGATTCTCCGCCCTCTCCAAATCTGAGAGATCTATTTTTACATCAGCGAAATTCCCTCTCTAAATGACGAACTCACTTATCCATCCCCTTAATTACATCTCTGCTCCTTAATCCCAATGGACCGACTGCCCTTATCTAATCGATCGAATTCATCGAATGTGCAGCGACTACCCATATCTGTGCACAACGCTGACCATCACTCCATCTATCTAATCCTCTTCTTTTTGATCTAATCCACAACTGCTACCTATCTATCTCCCCTCTATCGACCCTGGCAACTGATATATATCAATTTTCAATTACCAACTGGAGGATCTCAACAGCTAATCAGGATATAGAAGATTAACAATTTGCCGGAAATGAGAATTAGCTTTGAAACAGATTGTTAATTTAAGAAAATCGGTCCTCGTTTTGTGGGATGTGGTTGCTGGAAGATGTGCCTTGATTCTGGAAGAAATCGAACTTCATGTAGCTGGTGGAACATCCATATCATTTTGAGGTTCAATCTTATCGTGACCAAGCAATGAAGAATGGTACATGTCTGTCCTCATTCCAAGCCTCTGCCCTGTCTCTTTGGCAATGGCAAGTTAATCACCTGGATTTAAACAATCGATGCTGAAATGTGAGTAATGGAGGCCGAAAGAAGTTGGTTCATTTCTAAGAAATGGCTTACGCCCTTCCTTGGCATCAACGTTCAACTCACGCAACTGGGAAGGCATCTCATCAATGATAAAATCGAACAACTCTTCAAGGAGATACTTTGTCTTCAGATGCACCTGTTGGCTTGCATTTAAGTCTAATTACTGGTATATGTGCAGATTCTACTGTAGTAAGCCCTTAACACCAGGTTCATTCTCTCAAACACTCAGAAAGTACTCCAATCAATGATGTTGGTCCTCTTTCAGCGGTCGGAATTTCCAATTTAGAGATTGGAGCTTCATATGACTTGTCAATCACAACCAAATCAACATCACTGTGAGAAAGGCAGAGTCCCGTTGCAAAGGAGACAAATAGCTCAATATCTTTCTCAGAACACAAGCACTTCACTACTTTGCAGACACATTCAACAACATCCTCCACTTGAAGATAAACTTCTGAAGTAGGTCTCACATTGTGTGTGAATTCCAGTATCTCAAAATGAAGAGAGTGAGTATTACATTCAACACCTTCCAACAAGGGATGCAGAGGAGAAGTATTATCTCTAGAACCATAGAAATGTTGCACTAAAGGGCATGGCATCCAATTATATTGCTGAAGTGTGTCTTCGCCTCCTTTATCTCCACCCACTTCTGATGAATAAGAAGAATGTGTAGAACTGTAAAAGCTCTCATGAATAGAGACAGGGGCAGGAAATTGGAGAATTGGAATTTGTGAAACCCATGGGAAGGGAAGTGCTGCAAGTTTGAAAGTTGTAGACATAAGAGATGACAAATTATTTTTTTGTACTTGCTGCCATATTTTCCTTCCGTGCTGCTGATGCTTGTCAACAAGTTTCAACTTATTATAACACTGCAAGTGAGAATTCTGCATGGACCTACCAGCTCTGAAATTCCCCTGACAATAACTCTTCCACGAAGATGAATTTCGCCAAACATTTTTTGGGTTATAGGAAACATGGTGCTCTGAACACAACCCACATATCGGAATTTAGAGATTCTACTCCATTTGGTTGAAAATTTGATATTTTCGCCTACAACAATTCAACTTCCTGGCTGCTGCTTTTATGCATTCGGTGCATTTATGCTCAACTACATTCCTGCACCGAGCCAGAAGCAATTTATTAAAAAAACTCATCGAATTAACCAAAAACAAGAATAATAAATATTGTTTCTAAATTCCTATAATTAACAAAATAACCATTAAAAATTATTAAAACCTCTAGGTACAAGCATGTAATGATGTAATAAATATCGTAAAAATTTGGGCAAAAGTGCGACTCAACAGCACTGATGCAATATTTCTGACCAGCATTGGTGTGATAGTTATGAGGTTGATTCAAGAGTTTCAAACTGAAGATAATGACATGATCAGAAGGATAAATCAAACAATTCATCTTCAGCAAATTGGAGAGGAGGTTTATAACAAAACATTGCAAAAGCACGACAGCATTAAAAATCTTTTTGACAGAAGAACAAAGGCTAGAAATTTCAATATTGGGGACAAAGTTTTAAGGGGGGACTCAAGGAGGGAATACAAGGGCAAGCATGGAAAATTTGACAACTTATGGCTCAGCCCTTACTCTATCCATTCAACTGCTAGTAACAATGCATTTTTCTTGCAGGATTTGAATGGAGAAAAATTGTTTGGGGGTCCTGTCAATGGCAGGATGCTTAAGAATTACTTCTCTTGATCCATGTTATGTTCCGAAAGCCGTTTTATCTTTTTTCTCATTATAAATACTCCACCCATCATTTCATTCAAAGTTATAAAAAATCAAAAATACAAAAAGAAAGAAAAGAAAGAAAAGAGGGTAGATTGTGAAAACAAGAAAGGTATAGCCCCATACCAAAAAAAAAAAAAGAGAAACAAATTTGAAAGTGTCCAAGCTCAAATACCACTCCTAAAGAACACAATTCTAATTATTCAAACAGCCTAATCTTGACTAATTAGTTTTAAATTTACTGCTGATAGGATTAGTGAATTCGATTTGCCAAATTGTTTAATCTTGGCTTATCAGTAGATAGATTAGGATAGAAATCAAAGGTTCAAACATGCTCAAAATCTGAACCTAAATTTCCAAGTAAAGAGGATGAATCAAATCTATTTTAAATATTGAGTCACAAAAGATGTAAAATTGGTTCTAATCAGCTCAAAATATGAACCAGTTGATAGAAGAAAAACAACTCAAACAAATTCAAAAACAGAGCTGTGAAAAGATGAAGGAAATGATTTGAAAAATCAGATCTTAAGCCTTCCATTTTGATTTAATTTTCTGCAAAATAATGTCTATGTGTAGCTTGTTTTTTATGCCATAGATCAACATCAAGTTAGATTGTTAAATCCTGACTTTTATGCTTTTAAATTTCTGTTGTAAAATTTAGAGAATGAAAGTCTGTTGGACAGTTTAATCCCAACAAACAGTAGATTAGGTAGAGAATCATATGGGTTCAATAGTTTAATCTGAGTCCATGGAGAAATAAGGAGTAGAAATAGATTAGATTTCCTGTTTTCAAAAGACTAAAATGTTGTAAAAGAGTTTTCCAATCCAAGTGCACTCTAATGAAGAAAAAATTTTAGATCATTAGGATTGGGTAGGTAGACAGGTTGTATTGATGAATATCCCTTGTTTTTTATGGCTTCTAAATATGTTTTCAGAGGAAGATCATCCCATCAAAGGAAAGGCAGCCCAATGGATGAGGCACGAGTCAGCCTCCCAGAGAATACAATGGATGAGGCACGGGTCACACTCCCAGAGAATGCAAGTCTGAAGTTCTTGATGCCTTCGAGAAGGCACCATCCCCAAGTGGAGCCACTATTAGCCACCTATAAAATTTGTTATAGAAAAAGGTGGCTAAAAATTTTTGGAGCCTTCAAGGAACAAATTTTATTGCTAAAAAGTGTTGGCTCTTGAAGACTCTTGAAGGCCTCATGCCCATGTCTAAATCTTCGCTACCGTTCCCTTTTTATACTCGGAAATTCTGCTTTTTTCCATGAAGAATACTGCTACAAAGGCCATTTTTCCCTCCTTCCACTTCAAAACTAACCTTCATTTTTCTCCCCTTTTTCTCCATAAAACTCCTCTATTTTCATGATTCCGCTTCTTCCATTCAAGAAAATCATTTTTTACAAGGTTAAGAACTCACTTTTTAACCTTACCGAAGCCCTCATAATCCTTTTGAAAACCTTTGAAAATTCATTAAAAACAAGTTTTTATTACCAAGGACTTAAGCCCCCTTGGGCTAAGGCTAAACCACTTCCCCTCCATGTTCCCTAGCACTAGAACCAAGCGCTAGACATACAGGCTCTTATCGCATCAGAAAAACACAGCGAGCACAAGTTTTTTTTGTTGTAGACAAACTCCAATGCGATTAGCCCTCTGTTTCATAAACCCCCGATCATATTATTTTTTTTCACACAACCCATGGGCCCACAATCGGGCACTAAATCATTGTGAAAATCCATCTCTGATCCATTTTTTCCTTTGTAAATAAAAAAAACCAACTTATCCAAAGGTTCGGTCTAACGCACCCATACAATGATTTTTAAATATGGTTAGATTAAAAAGACCCAAACTGCAATCGCATCAGAAAATTCCAATGGGTTGATTGAAAGACTGCATCAAAAATTCCGATGCGATTGGGTCACATATATATAAACCCAACCTTTCTACTCCATATAATTTTCACCCGGGACCAAAGGTTAAAGTCCCAAGGCGCTGATCGCATCGGAAAAGTTTAATGGTTAGATTGAAAAGCCCAAGCCCGAAGCTCTGATTGCGATTGGCCCTTTAATTGTTTATGCCCCAGGCCTATCATGTTCCATATAACTAAAGGCCCCGCAGTCGGGTGCCTACCCACTTTATATATATATATCCCACCCATATCAAAACCTTCATTTTATTAAAATTTTGGATTTTTATAAAGTATTGAGGGTTTTCCACCAGTTCGCTTTAAAATTAATCTCCCCCATTGATCGTAAGCCGATCAAAGGGCCAGCGCTTAATCGCATCGCAATTTTCATTTGATGCATTTGTTTTTCCACCCCCGATCAGGCATCCCTTCGATTCATTCTCCATCATTTATCTAATCCTCAGATCAACGGCCCGCGCTACATCGCATCGCAATTTTTTTTCTGAAGCTCTTTAACATCATTCCTCCGCCGATTGTGACCCTCCAATTGGATCTGGACCATCCACGTGTCTAGATCGGATGGTCCCAGATCATTCCCGCATTACCTCCTATCGCTCTCTTTTCGACTATCGTACGCAGATCTCCACCATTGGATGCTGCCATCCAATGGCTACGCTCCTCCCCTCACCCTCTGCAGCAGTAAAACCCAAAAACACAGGATTTCTTAAATATTGTTTGTGTTTTGCAATTTCAAATGTTTTTCCCATTATAACAAAGAAAAATGAAATCTGAGGGTGACGATCCTCTGGACTTTAGTTTATCACAGGGAAATATATATAAAGGGTCTGGAAGCACGTTTCGTCAATGCTTCATGAGGCATTGACGCCTTGAGAGCCCCGCGCAGCCTGCACGTCAACAAGACACTGTTCCAAATAATTATTAAAAGAGTATCAATGTTGAAGACAGAACGCTGCAGAACAGAAGGATTGAAGATAATTTGGGGATTATGGCTAAGAATGATTATCAAAAGCCTAATCCCCAGAATTAAAACACAATTAAAAGAAAATCATAAGTGCTTTATCAGACAGAAAGGCCTCTACTGCCACATCTGAGGCAAATTGATTCCTCTCAGCTACCACAAAGCCACCTATGCCTCAAAGCATTCAAGCAGAGGCTGAAGTTATTGTTTGAAATCAGATATTTACCTCAACGCAACCAAAGAGTTAATTCTACTGAAAGAATTTAATGACAAAAATATCAGCAGAGTTACTACAACACGACGCAGAGCCTTAAAAGTCAACAAGAGCTCCCACCAAGCTCAATTCATAAATGTAAATCAATCAATACAGTAACACACATGTAAACTTCTCCATCGAGCCCCTCAAAGGCCGAGAAGTCATTCATCTGTATTTATTGTCTCGAGAGATCTTTTATCATATCTCACCTCCTCATTCTTCTATAAATACTGCTGTAGAAGATGAGAAATTGTTTGTTGTTGAATTTTGAAATATACTTGAGCTCTAAACTCCTACTTGTAAATAGTGTTCACTATCTCTTGAAGCTCTGTTTGTGATTAGATTAGTTAGGCTGAAAAGTGAAGATGATTGCTGAACTGAAACATTGGACCTGAAGATTGTAACTGATTTGAAGTCAATAACAAGCTGTTTCTTGGGATCCTGGTCTATATAACTGGTGAAGTGCCCCTTTCTTTGTTATTGTTTTTTCCTTCTATGTATGTCATATTTTTCACTATTCTCTGATAAAGAACAACATCTATAGAGTTAGGATTTACTGTTTACCAGTACCCTTCTCTGACTCATAAGCTTTATCTCAATGTTTTCCTCCAATTTGTTTATTTAAGAATGATTCAATACAGTTTAAGCAGTTAGGAATGTCGGCGTTCCCTCGTCCTACTTTTTGCTTTAAAAATTGTTCTTGAAAGTTATTTTCATTATTTTCTTATTAAAGTTAGACTAGAAAAGTGATGGTTTTCCCTGTTTCTAGCTTATATTCTCCAAAGGCATATTTTGAAGGTTTCCCTTGGTGCTGACTGAAAGCAAACCAGGTTTAAAAGTACCTTATCTGATCTTAGGTTACACTTTGTTTCTCTTATGTGTTTTCATACTTTCTAAAGATAATTATGCGGATTACTGGATTGTTTATCAATTAAGCTGCTTTAATACAAACTTGCCCATGAATTCTATGGTTAGCCCTATTCTTGGTTGGTTTTAAACAGTTACTTAAGAGGCTTTTCTTGTTTGGACTGACTATAAATCCTTGGTGAAATTATTATCAGTTTCCACCCCTCCAACACTTTATTGCTTCCATTCCATCATTTGATTCTCAATAATCTTGTGATATAGATGTCTTTCCCCTTGGATCACTCTTGATGTTCTTGCTCAATGAAAGCCTTGATATGACTCCATAGCCCAGTGGAATAAAAACTCGTGTTATATCTATATTTTTAGCCAAAGCTATTATATTTTCTTGCAACTTCTCACCTTTGAAACTTTTTTGCACTTAGAAATTTCCCCTAAAATAATAATCATGCTCAACCATTCAAAACAAAACAAAACCCTCGGCCTTCATAACTAGCCTAACATCATTACCATAAACTTCAAAGACAAATCCATATTTGCCCTTATTGGAGAGATCCCTCTCCGGATTTAGGAGGGCTATATCCTAGAATCCCAAAGTGGTTGAAATGATGTTGTTTCTGTGATCAAACATTTTCCAATCTTGTTGATTACAGATTCCTAATAGGTTGAGAGGGTATTCGACAAGAAAACATGAGAGGTATTTTAGAAGATTAAAAATGATTAATTATTTACTTTTCAATGGCCCATGCCACAACCCCATGTGATTTTAACCCACTAAATAGGGTGAATATCTCTCAAATCATGAAGAATTACATAGCATGCCATATATCAACGGAAACATCTTGAAAAGTGGAAACCATAAAAAATATTATTGACCCAGAATATAGTAATTTGGTAGCTAAAAATTCCCATTTAATATCAAGGTAGCCCCTGCTACTGCTTAGGTTGACATCAATGACAACCACTGATCAACATTCCTGGCCCAATAGAATGACTGTGGAAAAGAAGTCCCCTTAGAGTCTTATTTCAAGACATTTAAAGCTCCCTAAATAGAAATGCCTGAGGCAGTTATCATATTAGGCCTGGTAAAAATCCATGAGATGATGGACATATTTCGAGTGACACTACACATAAATTTAGTGCCAGTTTATCAAAGAAGTTTGCAGATTCCATGTCTTTTTCCTTATGTTAACTAGCTCTGTACCTGAACTATTCTGTCACCTTCATATTTGAACATTTAATGCTAGATTGTGATTTCCTTGTAGAAATATATTGGTTGAAGATTATAGTGTGGTAAAAAATATTTATAGTATTAATGGGATGTGAGAAGTGCTATTCCTAACAATAGTTCAATTCTTGAAGATATTTTTTTAGCTTAAGTATAATATTCCTATTATTCTTGATGCCACTCAGTCTCCTTCATATCTCACTTCTCCTCTATGAAAATATTTCAAAGAAAGAACTACACTTCCAACAATAGACTTGTTCCTATACTAGTGGGATATTCACACTATTTTCATGCCCAATTTTGTTCAAAGTAACACAAGCAATGTGCTCAATTGACTTATATTAGTTATAGTTAGTTTTAATGATTTCTACGTGTAACTGTATTTTACCAAAATTCCCTATATCCCTATTTTCATTCTCACTTCCTAATCTATTCCTAAGTCCAGATTGGCTCCTAATCCCAGAATGAACCATCCTCCTTCAATATTCGACCATTCTCCTTATTTTGATTTCACTCATGTTCGTGATTGTACATAATTCCAGATGGTGACATAGTATACAGAGCTAGAGGTGGCTCTGTATAATGGCAACAGTTGCGTATGACAGTAAGGGCAGCTGAAATGATGATAAAGGAAGCTTTAATGAGGATGAGGGAAGGAATCATCCAAGCATTCCATTGCATGAACCATGATTTTGTATATGATTGCATGAAATTAACACATAAATTCTTGTAGCCACGACATCCATTATGAGCATAAGGTGTCATCATTCACTTAACGTAGATGGATTAATACCACTAAATCTCCTTTAATTATGGATCGGTTGGTCACGATCTCAGAATGGGTGGAGCATGGCGGTATGGCAATTACATTTCTTGGCATATGAATCCATAATGAAATCGTTTTCATAACCTCATCATTGGACCATATTCCCATTACAGACCATGATCGTATCACTATTTTCCCTCATGTTTATATAGTGTGCGCATCTCTGTGCAAGCTGGGAATGTTTACAATGAAGTGATGGAATGTCTAAGTGAATTTTTTTTTCATAAACACTTTGGGAATATGCGCGTGATCTCTTCTTGTGCGCTTCATGGAAATCAGTGACCAAGACTTCCATATTGTGTAATAAATGTTATCTCTGCTTTCAATGTCGTATGTATGGCTCGATTTTTACCATTAAAAGACTTTATTCCTGTTTATCCATCCTTCTCTCCAATGATGAATTTCTTCAGGCGTGATTACATTCAATATATCAATTTCAGGAGTGCTCAAATTCGTTCTGAGCATGGGGGCTGATAAGCACGAGCCAACATTTGCCTAATTTTATCACAAGTCCTTAGCTCGCATTATAGAAACTATCACACAATATAGAAGAAGGACCAGGAGAACGAGTAAACCTCCTCACACTATTGTTAGTACTCAACACCTTTTTGTGGCCTCATCCCTTGATTCTACTACTCCATATCCCTCATCTTTCCCTAAATTCCCTTCACCTCCACTCCAGTCCCAGATCCCAGATGACATTGCCTAGGATCTAAAAACCTTCACTCACACTCAAACTTCAACAAGTTGAGATGAAAAATACCATTCTCCAAAGCAAAGTGTGGATCATGTGCCAGAAGGGATCCATTACCATCTGTCAACATCTCCAACAAAAGTACTCACTCCTGACGAAGAAGAGAATTTTAATATCAAATTGGTAAGGCTTCAAAGAAAGTTTCTAAAATAAAAGATAAGGCCCATAAGTTTGAGACACTATTTCAATATGTCAACAACGCAAATGATCAGTTGAAAGATGAAAAAATCTGGTTGTATGAAAATAATTATGAGCTCAGAAGGAAGGATAAATGACTTAAAACATGGAAAGCATCCAGAACTTGGCCTGCAAAGAGAAGGAGTGCTCATAGATTAGTTGTGCAATTTACAAAATTCCCAGTTCCATTAAGAAAAAGTATTGAAGAATTTGACAAATAAATTGGCCTTTGATCAGACACTTTATGCCTTGGATGCATGAGGGCATGCATCATATTAGGTGCAGGGGAGATGTCGAACTCATCTATGTCTTGATTTATTCACTTTCCCTACTAATGTTTAGCTTGTTTCAGTCACTTATGGACTCATTTATTCCCTTTTTATCCTCCATATGGCCTAAATCATATCAGCTACCAACCTAAGGTAAAAGCATTACAAGTAGGATTATTTGGACTATTCAATGGTTAAGTTAGGTAGTTGACGTTACATGTTTGTTTTTTTAACTCATCACTCTAGGATATAGTTGGGAAATTACTCCTACAAGACTCATTCAGCTAAAAAGAAGCATCAACGCTGGCACCCAAGCTTGATTTGGAAGAAATGTACTATCCAAATCATACTCAAGGCTCCATGTTCTAGCATACTCAAGGCTCAATGTTCTAGCTCAATGTTCAAGCAACTCTCCATGCATTCGATGAGATGACTAGCTGGCGATTTTATAGAAATGAGGCTCAGATCGATCACTTCTATGAAGCACCCCTCCGGATCATTGCGCAGTTATGCCAGAGATAGGAATAGTTTAATAAATGGTTATCTCAGGTATAGCGTAATTCTAATTAGGAATAACTTGTAGGATGTTGACATGAGTTGGTTTAAACGATTTTCCATGAACATAATGTCTGTTATTTTATGAATGTCACCATGCCTATAAAGGCTGATATATGTAATAAGTCTAATTAGCGAGGATTGCCATTCATTTGTTTCTATCAAACTTGGATATTGTAAACTTTTTTGTTCAATAATTAAGTTCAGTTTGTGATCCATCATGGCATGTTGTTGATCCAATTTCGGGTTTTTATTAACTGAATGAGTTTCTGAATTATATGTGTTGAAGTTTAGTTTGCTTCTGTAAGTTTTCTAGTTGTCTCCAGGTGTGGCAAGGGCCCACCACAATCCCGATCGAGATTGTTGTAATTATATGGCTAGGTAAATATTGTGTGTGTTTTTACTATATCATTGCATGTCGATTTGAATTGTTCCTTAGCAATTAACTTAGATTGCATTTCAATGACCTGTCAAAGAAATTTAAATTTCATGTGTGTGTTAATATTTATTTGATTCCAGTTATAAGGGTAGATCTCCTTTCCTATTCGATTACAAAAATATGTGTTTAACATCATGATCCATATTAAATCATTGAATGAGTGTGTGAGTTAATTCACATAGTAATATATTATATTTTAAACACTCGATGTGTAGAGTGATTGGTCAAACACCGAAATCAAATTTTAAATCCAGTATATCAGCTGCCACAAAGTGAATGATGACAATTTCAAGATTTGTGTGTTATAAAGGATCAAATATTCTGAATCAGAATGTGTAATTAGATACTCTGGATCAGTATTTTCACAGTTAACAAGTGTCATTGCATAAATTGATTTAAACCTTGCTGTTTCAATTGATTTGAAAAATTATGTAATAGGAACAACGAAAGCAGTAAGTGACATTTGAGTTCGATTTCAAAATATCTTTAGAGAAATAACTAGATTTCCATACAATTATTGCATTACGATTTCAATCTTGTTGGTTTGGAATTATTTCTCTATGGACTGTATGTGTAATTCTAAATAATATGAAGGTGCAAATCAAGTCTCGATTCATAGATAAATGAGATGCATTCAGATTTAACTTGATCATTGCATGCACAACTTGATTACATTTATGTTGTTCAATTTCATTACAATACGTTTTCAATTTCTTCTGGCATCAACAAGATATTCTGACTATGTGTTGTAGGTAGTTTAGCTCAATTAGGTGTCCATAGGATCTCAATTTTCCAATTTAAAATCTCTGATGTTCAAGTTTGAAGTGTATTTTCATTTAGGACTCTCGAGCATTAGATTGGTTAGCTAATTGCAATTTGATTGAAGCGATTGAATTATTTCCAATTTTGATTCTCATTAGAATTATGATTGAAACCTTAGTTTCTAGGTTAAGGTAGTTTCCATTAACAATGCCTTAGTATTGTGTGTGTGTTTTTGTATTTCGAAGGAGTGTGCGTCATCTTTTTCATTAGGAAAAAAAAGTGTTGGGTTGTTTTATTCTTAGGTAGATTGCTTGAGCTTAGTTTTGTTGAAATATTGAGGAGTTTAATTCATGTTAATGCAACTAAAGAATAGTGTCTCAAGTGTATTTTTGTGTCTCTAATAGTAATCTAAAATTTTATTATTTTGCTTTTTTAAAATAGAATTAGGGTTTGATTATCAAATTAGGGTTTGATATTGAATCTTTTCCTCAAAAAAAAATTAGGGTTTGAGCTAAATTCTAAAACCATTGAAGATTGAAGAGAAAGTATGCAGGTTAATTAAGAAACCAAGTTTGTTAATTCCGAGTGAGACAAAGTATTTAGATTAACACAAAGATCTTGTACTTGTTGAAAAAACACTGAAAATAATGTTAAGCCTTCTCATTCTAGGGTTTCAATGGAAGAACAATTATTTGAGTATGAGATTAATTGTTTAGTCATAGGACTCATTTGCAGTTATGAGTAGACTAAATCTTTCAGTTCATTCAAAGTGCAAACTGTAAAATCTAGAAATTAGGGTTTGAGTGGAATATGAAGTTACTGATTTAATGTCTAAAGTCTAAATTTGCTTCAAAATAGCACTTGTGTTAAAGAAGCTAGGTCTTCATTTAAGTTCAGATTTCAATCAAAGACTAGATAGGTCAAGTTTAGCGAAATTTCAAGTTTTTAGGTTGAATTTTATTATTGATTCTTCTAATATTATAGAGATGATTTTATTTATTTTAGAAATATTATTTGCTCATACACATTCATATGTTTCATTACTTAGATGATCATCATAATAAAACCTTAAAACTCTGACTTAAAAAATGAATCAAGAAAGTGTAGTGCAACTCGTGTTTACGAGTCTGGATTGACATATGAATATTGGAGGATTAATATAAAAATTATTTCTCCCAACAGTTGCTATCAAAACGTAACTCATCAAGTAGGTTTCCATCAAGGACAACATATCAACATCATAATGCCAAGAATCTCCCCCTTTGGACTTGATGGCAACCATGGTGGTGTTTGATCACGACATCTTGTAGATACCTAAAAGACACGTCAATAATAAGCATTATTCAAACACAAAACACTAGGATACCCTCCTCCTTTAACATCAAGAAAAAAGGGCAGACTAATGCCAAAACAAAGTTTCTCTTTCCTTGTAGAATGAAGAGCTCTGTAGATCTGATCTGCACTGACCATGCCCCCCTTGAGCACATGCTGAGTGTCCAGATTTTCATTAGAGTACATGACTTTATGACTCAAATAAGTATGAAATTTTCTATCACCAAGGAATCATACTTACAACAATCTCCCAACTAAGTATGGTTACATATATGACTCAACTACCCAGCCAAGTTGGTTTACATATTTGACTAAGTCCATATATGATTGAATATTCCAATCTTTAAATGATAGGTCTCAGCATGACCCTTACATAAAATTACATATATGACTTTTTATAACCAATACCAAAGGATCTCGAGAAAGAGATCATAATTTAGTAACCAAGATAATCCCAACAATGCATTCTTATCAGCAAGGCTAATGCTCCCCCTAAACCTATGCATACTAAACATTTTCAAAAACCAATTTATCAAAGAATATTCATCAAGTAGATAAATATATAGGAAAGGAAATGTAAGATAAAAACCATAACATCAAAATGTACCCATCAACACTTGAGAAATAGATCCAAAAATATCACACATACTATTTTGAAAGCTAACCCAGAGATTTTATGACAGCGGGATCCATACGTGACTGTATAGAGAGAAACTTGTGTATATACACAACTAGGCTTCATGAAACGTACGTATCAAATTTAATCTTATGAAATCAAGTAGATTTGATAAGAGAGACAGAGGAAAATCCCAACTTCTTCCTGAGATATTCAAATGCTTCCCTTGGAAGTGGTTTAGTAAATTTGTCAGCAACTTATTCTTTGGAGTCGACATATTCAAATTTAACCTTTTGCTCAAGCACTTGTTCTCATAAAAAATGATATTTGATAGGAATGTGCTTGGTTTTGGAATGAATAACCAGATTTTTCGAGATACTGATGGCACTTGTATTATGACACAAGATAGATATGGGAGGGAAAAATTTAATTTGAAGATCTTGTAATTTTTTCATCATCCAAAGAAGTTGGGTGTGGCATGATAAGACAATGGAACTATGTTTCTTGTTGAACCAGGATACTAATCAAGGCCCCAGACAAAATTCACCACCACTAGTGATTTTTTGATCATCAATATTTCCAACCCAATATGCATATGTTTAAGCATGAAGAGTAAAATCAGCATTCTTGGGATACCATAGACCAAAATCTTGAGTTCCCTGTAGATATTTTAATTTTATTTTTACAGCCTGAAGATGTGACTCCTTTGGATTGGTTGGGAATCATCCAACAATCCCAACTACATGCATGATATTTGATCTAGTCCCAGTTAGATAAAGTAGACTTACAGTCATAGATCTATACTCTGGTTAGTATACCATGGGAGAATCATCATCAGAACTGAGGTTACATCTGGTCACCATTCGAGAGCTCACAGGTCTGCAACCTTCTATCCCATATTTCTTTAGGATTTGTTTGAGATATTTTATTTGGGAGAGAAATATGGCATGTTTTTCTTGTTTCACCTGTAAGCTAAGAAAATATGTTAGTTCCCCAAGTAAATACATTTCAAATTCTTGTTGTATAATAGAAGCAAATCTCTGACTCATGGATTCTTAATTACTCCCAAAAATGATGTCATCAACATAAACAACAATAAATAACAGTTTATCATTCTCAATTTTTTTGTATAAGTTACTGTCTGCAGGTCCTTCTGAGAACCTTATTGTTGAAGATATTTGTCAAGATGATAGTACCATGCCTGAGGAACTTGTTTTAGACCATATAGATCCCTTTTAAGTTTGAAATCAAAATTTTCATCATTTCCCAGAATGAATCATTCTAGTTGTTCTATATAAACTTCTTCTTCCAGATCAC
Source organism: Pinus albicaulis (assembly GCA_034641835.2). Taxonomy (NCBI): domain Eukaryota; kingdom Viridiplantae; phylum Streptophyta; class Pinopsida; order Pinales; family Pinaceae; genus Pinus; species Pinus albicaulis. Next base: position 62,080 of record JAXQQM020079284.1, read on the forward strand.
CATTGAGGAAAGCATATTTTATATCCATTTGATAAACCTTGAATTATTGAAAACTTGAAAAAGCAAGAAACATCCTTATGGCTTCAAGTTTGGCTACAGGTTGAAATGCTTCTTCAAATTCTATACCTTTTTGTTGAGCATACCCTTTACGAACAAGTCTAGCTTTGTTTCTAGTAACATATCCATTTTCATTTAACTTGTTTTTGAATATCCATTTCGTTCCAATAACATTTTTATCATGAGGTATTGGAGCCAATTCCCAATTATTATTCTTTTCAATTTGATCAAGTTCTTCATTCATGGTCTGAATCCAGCATTGACCTTTACTAGCTTGATTTATCTTCTTTGGTTCAATGGTGGATAATAATTCCATATAACTGGGAGATCCTTCAAGAGTTCTTCTTGTTTGAACCTCAGATTCCTTTTCTCCCAATATTTGAGATTGTGGATGATTCTTTTGAACATACGTGTATGGAGCCTTTTCTAATGTATCTTCTTTTGGTGCTTCATTGGGTTCTCCTTCTATATTTTTGTTATTTGATGAGGGAAAATATACATCATCATCATCATCCATCAATTACAACATTAATACATTCAATAGTCTTCTGAAATATTTTATTGTAGCATTTGTATGCTTCACTTCTAGAAGAGTAACTAAGAAATATTCCTTCACATACTCTCCGCTCAATCTTACCAAGTTTTTCATCATTATTTTTTATAAAATTTTTGCTTCAAAAAACTCTAAAATGCTTCACGGTGGGAGTATTACCATACTAGAGTTCATAAGGAGTTTTATTACTATTTACACGAACATGAGGATTGTTGAGAATATTTAATACAGTATGCACTACTTTTCCCCAAAAGGTGTTAGGAGTCCCAAATTCATCAAGAATATCACGGGCCATTTTTTGAACTATTCCATTAATTGTTTCTACCACGCCATTTGGTTGTGGAGTTCCAACTACAAAAAAATTACCTTTTATGCCATATTGTTCACAGAAATCAAAGAATTCTTCTAATGTGTATTCACCTCCTCGTTCATATCTAAGACATTTAATTTTGAGTTCTAATTCATTTTAAAACAAATATTTGAATATCTTAAATTTTTCAAATGCTTCATCTTTATGTTTCAATAAACTAATCGAACACATTCTAGAAAAGTCATCAATGAATAGGATACAATATTGTTCTCCATGAGGTGAATTTTTCCTTACACGACCACATAAATTATTATGTATAATTTCAAGAGGCTAACTTGCTGATCCTTATTTGGTATTAAATTGCACCCTGGTTTTCTTACCGAATTGGCATGATTTGCATATGGTACTTTCAAGTAAAGTGATGTTGGGTAGATCATGAACAACTTTGATCCTCCTTGATTTACTTATTTGAGAGAAACCCAAATGCCCCAATGTTTTATGCCATAATCTGTTTTGTGTAGATTTACATATATAGCATTTCTCTAAGCCATCTTTCAATATATACAGATTTCTTGGTGTTCTTGTTCCTTTTATTACATAATTTCTGGTGTCAAGTTCATGAACCACACATTCTGTTGAATGAAATACAACTTCATTTCCTTGATCACACATTTGACTCACACTCAACAAGTTTTGCTTTAATCCATCAACATACATAGCATTGTTAGCTTTAACCTTTTTTTTTAGAAAAATAAATCCTTTACCCTTAATGATAGCAAGAGAGTCATTTCCAAAAGTAATATTCTTTTCCTTCTCTAATGCATTGTATGAAATATGTTTATCTTGATCACCTGTCATGTTTTTTGGACATACGATATCAATGTACCATGATTTATTCTCCCTCTGCAAATAAAGCTATGACGTAGCTTTCAAACTATAAGTCCTTATTTCTCCATATATTGGAAATTGTGGATATTTGTTCTTTTGGTTGAAGTTTTCTCCTGCATTCATATTCTTCTTGTCCAAATTTATTGTGAAATGAATATTCAATTTCAGCTTGAAGAGGAGAATTTTTTTTATAAGTATTCTTATTCATTCGTGTCTCATTTGTTTGCTTTCATTCTTCTCTAGTCATAATGGTTTTATATGAAACACATTGAGCAACATTGTGACAAAAATCACGAAATGAGAAAAATTGTCCATTAGAGAAGAAATTTATGTGATCATAGAACCCTCTATTTTTTTTTACCTTTTTATTGATATTTTTGTTATTGTTCATCCATGAATTGGAGTGATCATGCGTTACCTGGGTATTGTCTTTGTCCTTTCGCTGAGTGACAATTTTTTGTTGACTGGCTTTAGCTACATTTAGATAGCTTGTAGCTGAAGACTGAGAAGATTCACCAATATATACAAGACTTATCTTCTCAATATGAGAGTGTTGAACCTTTATATTTCCATCTAAGGTTTTAGATCCTTTAGTAAATCTAAGATTTAAAGTTTTTACTTTCTCAATTTCCTTTCTTATACTTACTATTTCACATTATAATTTCTAATTGTGCTTATCCTTTTGTATGAGTTGATTCTTCAGAGTATCTATGGCTATTTTGTTATCTTCCAAACATATTTTAAGTTTATTGATTTCTTCAAGAAATTTTTTTTTCTTCTAAAGCATCCATAAAAGTATCTTTAGCCTCACTAGTGTCTTTTTCAAATGCCATGAGCAACCTAATATCTTGATCAGATTCTCCTTCTTCAATATTTGATTGACCATCATTATCTTCATGAGTATAGTAACTTTTTCTATTGATAAATAATTTCTTATTACCTTTTTTTAAATGCTTTTTGTTTTCATGATTATCTCTATGATGAAATTTAGTAACGTAATGACCACCTCTTCCACAAGAAATTTTTTTGAAAGGAAGCTTACCTATGAACCTTCCAGTGCCATGTTGAAGTTTCTTTAAAAAATTTACCTCACCTTCTTCTGATACATACCCTGATTATATTTCTTCTTCCTTGTGCTTTCCTTTTGCGGTAGCTTTAAAAGCAGATTCTTTGACTTTTGACAAACCTTGTTTCCTCATTTCACACCCAGCCACAATCCCATGAAGTTGAACAATAGTAAGAGTCTGTAGATCTTGCTTCTCTTCAATAGAAGACACTTTTGACTCAAATTTAGGAATCAAAGATCTTAATAATTTTTCTACTAGAGTGGTATCACTTATGACTTCACCTAAATTTCTCATACAATTTACGATCTCATCTAGACATAAAAGGAAACTAGCAATACTTTCATCATTATGCATTCTGATATTTTCATATTGAATTCTAGGAGTTTGGAGGCCTTTTACCTTGGCATCACCTTCATAGCTCAAAATGATTTTGTCCCATATCTCCTTTGTTGTGTTATACTGCATAAATTTGACAAATTCTTATTCAGTCAGACTTCCTAGTAATGCATTGACAACTTTTGCATTGGTTTCATAGCTCTTCCTTGCTCCTAGATCTGTTGGAACCGTAACTGGATATTAGTAATTACCTTCAACTATAGCCCAAACATTTGCTCCAAGAGGCTGAAGATAGGATCTTTTCCTTGTATTCCAGAAGATTAAATTGTTTTCGTTGAAGAGTAGTGGTCTGATAGATGGTGTCCCATCTTGATTACTCATCTTATATTATCTTCCTTCTAGCAATTAAGCTTCTTAAGAAGGACCTATTATGACACCAAATGTTGGGAAAAATACTAAGAGGCAGAGGGGTTGGGGGGGAGGGGGGAGGGGGGGGTGGTTAATCAATATTTATAAAAATTACAAACTTTTACTTTTCTTTTTTTTTATTTCAATATGCGACTTTGATTAGCCAAAATAGCATGTATACGTGGCTATCCCAAGGGAAACTTGCATATACACAAATATCTTACTACTCAGATAGACATTGAGAAAACATTGCTTAGCCCAATTCATCAATTATGCATCAAATAGTTAAGCAATAAACATGTATAGTTGTTATCATTTGAAAATCAGACAAGCAAATGAAATTATGAAATGTCAAGAAAAGGGATTTATAGGGCTAAGAAACATTAGAGAATTTTAAAATTTTAAAAATATCTATGGTCAAGAAGAAAAATGTCAAATTGTGCACCAAAGACATAGGCAAAATAAGATTTGAGCACATTTTTCTTCAATAGGCATAGGCAAAAAGTCATGTTATATGGGGAGTGGTGGAAGTCACCATCCAGGACCACTTGACACACTTCACGAGAAGATCCTTCACTAGAGGCCGCTTAAGGACAGCTGCTTAGAGCCACCTTGGGACCTCAAGTGAGCACATAAAGGAATCAACCCTCTCTCTTGGGTCACTATCCACAAGTGTACCAAAAAAGGGATGGAGGATTTGAATTTTCCTATAATTTCCACCATGAGAAGAAAAAAATGAGAACACATTGTTATGCTGCCCAAATTTTGCACGAGAAAACCAACAATGTGGAATCCAAAGCAGCAATAGAGTTAGAGGATTTGGTTTTTGGCCACCAAACAATTTAAATATCTTAAGATAAGAGAGAGGCCTGCAACATCACCTCAAAGGTAAAGATATCCTTACACTGGGTCCTAGAACTCCATAGCTCTAACAATCCTTTGGCAAGTGTGTAACGTTCTACCTTTAATACTAATAACAGTAAATACGAGGGGATTTTATTCAACCCTTTGTATTATTTTATCGTTTGAATCATTGGAGTTATGTTTTTGTTTTATTTAATTGTGTTTCTTCTTCTTATATGCAACATACTACATTCCATAAGTCAGTGTGTTTTATATATATTAGCATGTGTTCACTAACCTGCTAACCATATTTTCTGCCTATGACCATAGCTTGTAGGTTGCAACCATTCCTACCAAGCATGAGTGGTTTAGTACATTTGTGCGCCAGAACCACAACTACAAGATTGGTGACTCCACTTGCTTTACCCTTTAGTTAAGTGGTTGTGCTTGTTGCAGGGGCCTTCTCTCTGCTCTGGAGTGTTTCTAGGAAAAGTCTCCTTCTCCTCTTCTCTCCTCATTCACCCACTGTGAAGAGTTGCAATTCAAGAGTTCCAGATTTTTTTTTTTAGGAAAAATTCATGTAGTTTACTCAGACAGACGCAACATTCCACGTGCATTTTGCTTGGACTTGCATGTAGAGTTTCTCACCTGTGTAAGAAGTTTTCGCGCATAAACCAAAGAACATATTTCTCAGTGGTTTTCTTCAGTTTGGCCAATTCTAAAGTGACTGGAAATAGAGAGAGAAATTTCTAACACTATGTTTGGTGTCCCATGATTTTTTAGAAAATGCTTTTTGGTTGTGTTTTAGTCTTGCTAGTTGCATAGTTTTAAATTTTAAAGTTTATCTTCACAAAACTCACATAGTTTAAGTAGGGGAAAATTAATTGGTGAAAATAAACCCTTGCAATATAAATTAACTCATTTTGTGAAAATATACATCAAAACACATAGGTAATTAGTACGAGTATGTGGCCCATATCCACATATGCTTAGCTAGTTTCCATTTATTTTTTTCCTAGTTTGGTCATTAATTTTAGTTTAAAGTTTTGCACTAGGAATTGGGACAAGGACTATATTATGTTAGAGAAGCAAGTAATCTATGTTTCTCTTAGACCTTTTGGTGACCCTCGGCATGCATATGAATGCTCTAATTTGATAATTTTCCATCTCCCTTTAGTTAATCATTTAATTTAATTAGGAAAAATTGTAAGCAACCCACTATCCACATATCATTTTCTTATCACAAGGAACAATCAAAACATAGTTTTATAGGTGGACGTGTAAATTATCACCGCATATCCATACCTTAAAAAGTGTGTGATTGTTCACTTTCACTCACACACTTCCAGACCTTAGGCAAAGTAAGCCACCTTAAAACTAACCATAAGTGAACTCATTTAAATCTCCCCACAGGGGCCACAAGATAATTAATATTTCGGGTTAGGATCATGGGCGTAGGCATCCAATAAGCTACCATGGTCAGTTTACATATTGAAACATAGAAGTTGACTTTATAGGCAGCTTTAAACCCATCTATCTACCGATAGAAAAGAAAAGTCGAGCACCACAGAGACCTGAATCAAAGGGGGTTAAGCTTAGGCCCAATGCATACGGTATTATTTCACGTTACCTGACCCATCTAATGATCGATACTGGTAGCTAATTTCCCAAGAAGATCATGACTCAAATGCTCACATGGGCGACAGTACTTAGTGGCAAAATCTAGGACATCCTTCCCTATAGGTGACGGTGCAAGTAACACTAGATCCTCTACCCATTACCTTAGTCGATTCTTCAATTGTTGGAAGGCATCGTCAGTTATTCTAGCACATTAGCCCCAATACCCACCAGAAGATATCTTCACAAGACCCAGTTACAAATTGAGAGTGTGAGGACGTTTAGGTCTTTATTATTTTGAGTATCACCTAAGAAAAAAACAGAAACAATTTTTGATTGATTGATCACATAGAACTAATCTAATGAAGAATTAACGTTTTGTTTCACTGTGTTTTATGTATGTGGTCACATTTTTTTCTTTGATATACAATGTATCTCCTCTCATATAACTGAATAATATTTCTAAAACCATACCTAGTCAACTCCATATCAGACCCAATGGGACCTCATCGATATAGACATCTTTTGGGCCTCCCCCCATTAGCAGGACGATTTCGTTGTATTTCGACATATAGGCGTCAAAGATAGAACACCACCACCCTTATTGGTTCATCCTTTATTGGGGAATATTTAGTTGGGAATCCCCAAGGGTCACCCAATGCCACATCGGTGGAAACTCCCACAGGGTCACCACACACCACTCCTCCCACAACCCTTAGGGGGCAGAGGAAAACTACCCAATTTGGGAGTGAATAGAACAAACATGCAGGAACGTTAGATAAAAAACCCATACCTAACCATAACGTTGTGTTTTCACAGTCTACAATGGTCCTCGACACACAATTTAACTTACCGAATCTATCAAAGTTAACGAATGACCCCATTGGACACAGCCCCACTTGGTCACCCAGGCCCATGAAGCTCCCTTCAGACATTCCAAAATTCGAAGGGAAGAAAGCGAAAAACCCTGGAAATCATGTAATGAATTTACACTTTTGGTGTTTGTCAAACACTATCATTGATGATACTATTCAACTAAGACTATTTCAATGCACCTTTACTGGACGAGCTGCAAAATGGTATGTGGAGCAACCTTCTCCTACACATGGAACCTTTAGCACCCTCCCTAATACATTCCTCACATATTTTCAGTTACCCATCTACCATGATTTAGGGATCGAGTTACTGACACATTTTAGAAAGACACCAACCGTCGATATCTTAGACCATCTCCATGAATGGCAGCGACGTCAAAGTTTGTGTAAATATAAACACAACGATCGCGTTTTGCTGGACCTATTCTTGAAAACTCTCATTGCAGATATTTTGAAGAATGTGGCCACTCAAGTACCTACGTCCGAAGAGGATGCCATAAACAAAGCCCAAAAACTTGAGCTGACATACACTCAGTTAGGATACATTCATAACATCCATCCTAACGCCCCATGCAAGCAAACTTATAAAGAATTTCTAGGTGCGCAAACACTATAAACAGATTGATAGGGTCACTAGCCCAAAATCACCTAGGTAGAAAAAATCTGTACCTCGGTTACACATATGATCCTAACCACAACATCCAACAACTAGGCTACCATCAGTGTCATCATACACCTTTGGAGTACATGACCAATAGGGCACCCAGTACACAGCTATAAATGTTCACATAAGAGCTCCCCCCTAGCAATAATTTACCAACTAGTGATAGGGGAGCCTAGTTGCCTCACTCTCTTGATTTATTGAACTTTCCACTTAGAGAGGTTCCTGCTACGTTGAATACTGCAGACAGTTTGATCACGTCTTTAGCACAAGGTCACCTAGGCTGTAATAATCAGTACACAGGAGACTCAGGGAGTTAAGATGTGCATCGATACTGGACACGATTTGATCGGGTCTTTCACCCAAGATCACCTAGGCAGCATTAGCACCCAGGATACTGAGGGATTTACCAGGTAGGTCGATACTGCCAATGGTTTTATCCTATATTTTTCCCAATATCACCTAGGCAGCAGTAGTTCCATGTACGTCGATACTGCAGATAGTTTGATTTGGTATTTGGCACAAGATCACCTAGGCAACATTAATCAGTACCCTGGATGCTCATATGATTCTACTCAAAATGTATGACAACCTGGCTATCATGAAAGTCACCCCAATTCTCATATACCAATCAAGGACAAGGGAGCCAATATCCCCCATTCCCCACACAGAATGGACCACTGCCACAAAGTAATGGATCAGTCAATCTATTGAAATGTTCCCAAGGTCATCAGTAGCCATACAACTAGGAAAATTATGAAAATCCTCCAAATTATACAAAGAGAAGCCAAGGAGTAGACCAAAGGGAGATCCTGGACAGGGGGTAGTAACCAGCAACACTCCCTGCGATCTTATCTCATAGAGACCCCAATTGAAATCAAAACCAGGAGCCAAGTAAGCACTCCCAAGGGAAAACTGGAGCTCAATGTATCTGATCTCGAAACTGAAAGAAACACAACGATAAACACCTCATAACACCCAAAGCATACTCCACACATTCACCCCTCTAAATTTGTTTTTTTCGAGTTTCGACATGTATGCCATCTCTTATCCTCTATTCATTTAACACATGTTTCAATAATATCTAAATGATAAATATTTTTTCAGTTGGGGTATTTTGTTGCAGTTGTTTTAAAACACAACAAACCATCTATTTCCCCATGCACTGAAGGTTCCAGAGTAGGTATCATTCTACCCTCAGCATGATAGAATCCCAGTGAAAATTTTCATATCTTGACATAATTTCTTCACAAGAAATCAAACATAGGTTCCAAACACATGACCATGTTTATCATCTCCCCACCTTGAACATGATCAACAACCTCATTGGTCGGTGGAGTCTCCCATCCATGGCGTTTGTCACTCAAAGTAGACCATACAGCAAAACATATGAGACCATGGCCATACCACCTCAGTTCGCGAAGCACTTCATGCTCATTCATCCACCATACATCAAGTTAAGTTTTACCATATTGAAATAAAACCCCTTTACTAGACTACCATTTCCACAAGCAGATCAAATACACACCACCGCCTCTCACATTTGGACTACCATCCATTCATCAGCGTAGCCCATCTACGATATTTTCCATCTGCTTCATCATCCCCACAGAGAGACCAACCAATCGGGCCCCCACCCTCAGAAAAAACACCTCCCTCACATCATCAGCGAGAGAGAATTTTCATGTTTCTGGGGCACCCGTCTCCCTTTTTTTACAATCCAATCCCATTTTTTCATTCTTTTGGAAAGTGTACAAATATCTCAATCAGACAATAGTCCCCCACTCATCCACCCATTTTTCACCCATGGAAACAGTCCCTAGTTACCCTTGGTCAGAGCATCACACCAAACACGCAAAGCCACCACACAATCATAACCAAGATATACCCACCCAGGACATCCTACTGACCCCAAGGATTTCTTCATTAGATATAAGTTATGACTATCGCCATACGGATTTTTTCATGCTCCAACCATGGGCCATTGAACTCCCATAAATAGTTTTTAGTCATCACTTGCCATCACACCTATGTTAAACCTATCAAATTAGATACCCTAGTCCCTTGCATCAGTAGCTCTCTCGTTTAGTTGGGGCTTCCTTTTTGTCGACTTCAACACGCATTCTTCAAAATGGAGGCAATACCTTGGATGGCTCCTCACCCCAATAGGGGCATCCTCGGGTGGAAATGTGGGAATCATCATTGCCCATAGATGTCATCGATCTTCTTGAAATTCGACTACAACACAAGCTTTCATGTCAAGATGGTATCATACTTTATAGCCATTGAAATTTTCCCAAATTTATGAAAGACCCGTGCCATTATAAGAATCTCTTTCAACAATGCTTACACGGGAAGGTACTAGTCATGCACCCATGAGTACAATGACCATTTAAATTCCATACCAATATTACACATTTCCGCACCTCATTCAACCTATTCTCAAATCAAAAACACCCCTGAGGGTGTCATAAATCATCGTCATAAACCAAATCAATAGATCACTACCATATTAGTGACACAGATAGAACCTATATCTGTCAGATATATTTGTTTATCTAGCAAAAGAACTATGAGCATGGGACATTCCCGCCTCATAAAAACATAGTATTTATTGTATCATACTATTTCTTGCAGGTTTCCAATAGAACATGGTCACCCTTTTACCCACTGTAAGGGGTTTTAGACCTTGGGCTATATGCAAGTCTCTCTCTCTCTTGACATAGGTTGCACATAATAGAAACTATAATGTATTTTGGTTATACATTTCTTCCTAGACTTCACACATTAGGGGGCAACTATTACCACTGGAAAATAGGACAAGAAAAATGACACTATGAAATGTCAAGAAGAAGGATTTACAGGGCTCAAAAACATTAGAGAATCTGAAAATTTTAAAAATATCTAAGGTCAACAGGCAAACTGTCAAATTGCACACCAAAGATACATGCAAAGTGCACTTTGCGCGCATTTTTTTTATATAGGTGTGATGGTCTACGCAACTTTCCCTAAAAAATATGCATGGTCCTAGGAGTGGCAAAAGTCACCATCCGGGAGCACTTCACACACTTCTAGAGAAGGTCCTCCACTTGTGCCCACCCAAGGATAGCCACCTAGAGCCACCTTGGGACCTAAAGTGAGCACACAAAGGAATCAACCCTCTCTCTTGGGTCACTATCCACAAGTGTACCAAGAGAGGGAAGAAGGATTTTAATTTTCCTATAAATTTCCACCATGAGAAGAACAAAATGAGAACACATTGTTATGTTGGCTAAATTGCCCATGAGAAAACCAGCAGTGTGTAATCCAGAGCAGAAATAGAGTTAGAGGATTCGATTGTTGGAAACCAAACAACTTCAATCCCTTAGGAGAAGAGAGAGGCCCTACAACATCACCTCAGGGGTAAAAACATCCTTGCAATGGGTCTTAGAACTCCATAGTTCTAAGGATCCTTTGACAAGTTTATAACATTGTACCTTTCTTATTAATAATGGTCAAAAGAGGGGATTTTATTCCACCATTTGTGTTATTGTCTCATTTGATTCATTAGAGCTTGTGTTTTTGTTTTAGTTTAATTGTGTTTCTACTTCTTATATGCAACATACTACATTCCATAATTTTGTGTTATATATATATATATATTAGCATGTGTTCAATAACTTGCTAACCATGTTTTCTGCCTGTGACCATAGTTTGTAGGTTGCAAACATTCTTAACAAGCACCAATGGTTTAGTACACTCATGCACCAAAACCACCAATACAACAGTAATAACATAATAAATCAACATACAAGTGCATCACACTTGAACTCCAATATTTGAGGTGGAAACCCAATTTGGGATAAAACTGTCGCTTCTATCGTCTTTGTCTTCAATATTTATTATATTGAAAACTGCTTACAATGTTGTACTGATGTAGACTCATATCAGTGCACAGGCACCCACCTGTGGAAGGCTGCAACCTTCTCTCGTTGTCCATCTGCTACTGGAAGGGAGCTCCAACCGCATGATCTTGTTTACTAGTCACTACTAGAAGGGAGCTACGAGCCCCTAAATGGAACACCAACTTCTACTACCAGAAAGCTTCCACCTTCACGCTGAAGGCTTTATCCCTCAGACCCACTGTAGACCATGTTTCATTAATTTTCACACTGGCTCCAATATCTTCAATGCAACACAATTTGTATATCAACAACAATAGCCACAATCCAATCTTCAAACAGAACAATGAGATCATTGTAACTAGATCACATAAATAAAACTAGACTTCTGAATTAACATGAAAAGTCAACTTCAACCCTGATCATTCATAAAACTGAAATTTATATGCTATTCTACTCACTAAAACCTGCGTATATACACACTTTCCTATGGAAAAACTTGGATATAGATCTTTATATACTGAATTTAGGAATATGATCAGACTCAAAATAGATTAGAAAAATTCAGGCATACTTTGTCATATTTACGGAACCCTTATTCAGTCAGTAGCATCCATCATATTCAATCACCTAGTCACTCATCATATTTATAAACATAATTCAAAAAATCCAGATCTACATGAAGACTTCATTGACAGACAACATAAATATAGCAGAAATGATAAGACATTATCTTCATCAATCTTCAAAAAACCCTAACTTCCATACTCGCTTTTTCTAAAACGAACCTGCTTGTATACGCGCTTTCACCATATCGCACCAACGTATAGATCTGTAAATATTCAGGATTGTGTAAAGTTTTAGATCAATAGACTTAATCATATCATACCCTTCATTTCAACAAACATGTGCTAGATCACATATCTAAACATCTCATAAATAGATCAAGTAAATACATAGTCATTTTCGGTCTAGAGATCTTGATCCATATTCATAGGTGCATCATTATTTTAGATCTATCAATAAATTTAAACCCATTTCATGTAGATATACTTTAGAGTGAAGTATTCAATAAAAAACCATACACTTGTACACTTTTCACCATTATCTTCTTCTCCTTATATATTTTGAGCCTTTCCCAATACCATGAGCCAAAAATACACAAGTGTCGATGGCATTCTTGGATGGAATCAAATAGATGACACAACGCTCAATATTGTGGGCTAAAATGATCATAAGGACCTCTAGTATCATAAAACGAGTGTGTAAGTACATATGCAACTTGGCTTATTCATACCCGCATGTATATGTGAATTCTCTTCATCAAAACTTTGTATACACTAAATTTGGATGTATGCGCCGGTTTCCTTCATCAAACCTGCGGGCACACTCAGTTTGCCTTCATCAAACCTCCGTATACATTGTCAAGCATTACCTTTATCATTTCTCTGTCACTAAATAGAATTCTTTGTTCTGTGACATCTCAACTGACTTGTAGATACATCATTTTTACATCTTTAACAAATAGGTTGCTATCGAAAGGCAACTCATAAAGTTGGTTTCCATCAAGGAAAACATATCAACATCATAATGCCAACACTAGCCTTCTTCGAGGATTTACCATAACTTTCAAAAATATATTTGCTCCCTTCCCCAGAGTTGAAATGTAATTTATTCATAATTATTTATTAATATTTTCCTATAAATTTTGAAATAAGCTATACTTATAGTCTTTTCTTGTTGTAGATGCAAGATCGAGACCAAGTGATAATGAGTATTCTTAGGTACTATCCTCTTACCTCATATACTCTTATTCTTAGGATCCATTTACTTCTTTTCATTTTCTTATAATATCAGTGTGATATTAATTTCAATTTCATTGTTTTGCTTCAGGTTTGATATTATGTCCTCTACATAGTGTATTATTTACCTCTATAAGTTTCCACCTCATCTGACAGAAAATATTTCTAATTCAAGCGTAGGTCACTGGACTAATGAAGATGCTACACAGTCTCTCAATTATGCATGTCATGTATTAGTTGTTTAATATTTTACTAGGGATGTGATCCTAATGTAATTATAATTTCACTATAAAACTCTCAAATTTGAGTATCATGAATAGTCACATCCTCCCCTCCATATAGAGTTTTTATATTTGATAGTTATGTATAGGAAATTTGAATAATACAAATTTATTCTCATCTATATTGTGTTGGATGATGTATGCCTTTAGCATTGAATGAGTACTTGTTTAATAGTTCTTCTAATTGATAGAATATATGTAAAATATTTGTTTTTCATTTCTATATAAATTTTATATCAGCCTTGTCAAATTCGTTAACATATGACTTGCTGTAACATCAATATTATTTATATAAGAATACCTATGTCTGTCTAATTTTTTTTTATAGTAGTTAATACTCATTATTCATTACACATATAGTGATATTTTTCATATTCTTCCATACTTATACTAGAAATAAATAGTAGATTTAGAACATTTTCTTCGATTTAGAGATTCCGTTTGTTTATCCAATGGAATTTCCTAAGCCTATGAAACAGAAATTGAGACTTAACTATATTAACTTATAGTTGAAACTCTATCAAATACATATGGAAAAATAGATATTGAATTGAACGAAGTACAATACACTGAAAATCCTTTGATTAAATTTGTATAACAATTTATAATAATTTAATTCTAATAACATGTAATAGAAACCTATTTTTCTTAGTTCTCCTTTATATTTAACCTCTGATTATAATTTCAGATTTATTGTAAACTCATAATAGTAGACCTAAATTCAAAATTTTAGTAGGCAGATAAAATCATAGGAATTACATACTGCTCTATAAATACTGTTTTCCTCCCAACCACTAGCTTATTCCACAACACTCCCCCGAGTAGAGACTGATTATTCCCCAGTATAGAAAAACCCTTTGTCACACTAGTAATGGATTATTTTAGCTTGCTTTCCCTCAACTTGTTTCAATAACAACGTCCCTCTATTTTAGGATGTTGTTTCCCTTAACCTAGGCTTTTCTTTTGGTTTTTCCACAAAAGCATATTTTAAAACTATATTTTCCTCAACCCAGTTGTATTCCTACCCCTTATGAGTAACTTTCCACTTTAATGACGATTTTATTAGATATTTCTCTCCCCTCTAAATAAATTAATTTATTTAATTTTTCTACAAGCATTTCTAGAGAGTTTTGAGAAAGTATTGGGATTCTAGACAATCCTCATGGATAAGAATTCCTGGTCTCAAATACATTGTTTTTACGCATTGATATTAATTCCACGCTTATTTATTAATTTCAAAATAATATGTCCATAGATAATTATTCCCTAGGTCCATTGGAACCTTAGGTTTATTCACTAATTATAAAAGCTGTAAATAGGGCTATTACATAGTCCCCCCTAGAACAAAAAAACCCTCCTAGGTGTTGCAGATCTTTCTTCTTATTCACTAGACAATGACGGGTCTATTTCTTTCATAATTTATTCCCGCTCCCAAGTAGGTTCCTCAGGTTCAAAGTTCTTCCACACCACTTTCACCTGACCTACTGTTCTATTATAGAGCACGATTTATTCCCGCTCGAATATAGTAAGTGGTTCTGGAAGAAATTCCCCTTCTATTTCCGCATGTATCAAAGTTAAGTCAATCACGTGAGAATGGTCATGTACATATTTCTTCAACAATGAAACATGAAAAATTTTATGAACTTTAATATGACTAGGTATGGCCAATTTGTAAGCCACTGGCCCCACTCTCTCAAAAACCTCAAAGGGTCTGAAGTATCAAGGTTATAACTTAGCACAAATACCGGTATGCAAGGCACTTTTGCGAGGTTTAATATTTAGGTACACATGATCTCTAGCTTTGAATTCTATGTGAATTCTTTTCTTATCCGCATAACTCTTCTAACGGTCTTGAGCTACTTTGATATTCTACTGAATTTGTTTCATAGTCTATTCCATCTCATGTAGTGCTTCTGGTCCAGGGATCAATTTTTCATCTGGTTCACTCTAGATAGGTGGAGTGTGGAATAATTTTAATGGAGGCCTGATAGATGTTATTGTAGGAAAATTCTTCCAAATGCAGAAAATATTACCACTTGGTGGGTCTATCCATCACATACATCTGCATCATGTCTTCCAATATCTCATTTGTTCTCTCTTCTCATCCATTTGTTTATGGATGGTAAGTTGTACTGAAGTTCATCTTTGTCCCCATTCCTCCAAATAGGGTTTTAAAAAAGTCATATGTAAACTTTTCATCCCTATCATAGATGATAATATTTGGTATTCCGTGGAGTTTAAATATTTCTTTCATGAAAAAATTGGCCACTTGTGTTGTTCCAAAAGTGGACTCGACAGGCAGAAAATGTGATACTCTATTTAATGTGTCTACTACAACCATAATTGATTAATGCTGGTACTTGGTACATGGCAGTCGTGTAATAAAGTCCATTGATAATACTTCCCACTTCCATTCTGGAAGAGGGAGAGGATTCAGTAGTATGGGAGGATGTTAATGTTCTAATTTAACTTGTTGATAGTCTGAACACCTTGCCAAGTAATTTGCTACCTTCTTCTTCATTCCTAACCAAAAGATGTTTTTCCGCAAGGATGTTACCATATTTTGATAACTTGGATGACTTGCATAAGGTCTCTTCTGGTATTCATCTAATATTTCATGTTTTAAGGTGGATACATTTGGAATATACAATTTTTGTTTGTAACTGATAAATCCCTTTTGATTTATAGTATATCCAGCAATTTCAGCTTGCTGTAATTTTTCCTGCAATTTTACATATTGAGGACCTTACGATAATACTCCTTGAATTTTTTTTCCACGTCAAATTTTACGCTACTCCCTATGTATGCAAAAATATGATGGGAATTTATACTTAGGGCATCAACAATTAAAATTTTCTTCCCTTTTATTTGTTTTATTTCCATATCAAACTCACTAAGTAAATCTAACCACCTTGCTTGTCTTGTGTTTAAATTTGGTTGGCTAAATAACTACTCTAGACTTTTATGATCTGTCATTAATATAAATCTCTTTCCCAACAGACAATGTCTCCACATTTTTATTGCATGTATAACAACAATCAATTCCAAGTCATATACTGCATAATTTGGTTCATGCTTCTTCAATTTTCGGGACTCATAAGCTATTACTACATTATCTTGAAACAATACTCCTCCAATCCCTTCTATACAAGCATCAATACATGAAACAAACTCTTTAGTTGGATCAACAATTTTTAGGATAGGTGTAGTAGTTAAATTTTGTTTCAGCTCTTCAAAACTCTCTTGGAACTTGGTTGTTCACTCAAATTTTACTCCTTTTTTTTTGTAGAAAATCCTTCCACAAATCTGCAGTAATATCTGGAAATACCCATAAATGAGCGTATTGCTGGTACATCGATAGGTATAGGCCAATTCAAAATTTCTTGTACCTTTTCCGACTGTACCACCAATCCTTCCTTGGAATTGACATATCCTAGGTATTGAATCTAGGGTTTCTAATACTCACATTTGTTGAGTTTTGCATACAGTTGATGTTATCTAAGTGTTTCCATCACTATTATAAGACGTTCATGGTGTTCTTCTTTGTTGTTGGAGTACACCATAATATCATCTATGAATACTAATACAAAATTATCCATATGTTTATGTAAAACACTGTTCGTGAGACAGACGAAGGTAGCAGATGTGTTTGTGAGGCAAAGAGTAAAACTACAAACTCATAATTTCCATATAAATTTCAGAAGGATGTCCTATGGATGTCTTCATATTTAATACGGATTTGTTGATAGCTTGTTCTCAGGTCAATTTTTTAGAATATGGTTGCCCCTCTTAATTCATCAAATATATCATATATTGGTGGAAAAGGGTATCAGTTCTTGACAGTTAATTTTCCTGTACACATCAGGAAAGTGCCATCCTTTTTCTTGACTAAAAAAATTGGCGCTCCCCACGAAGACACAGTTGGTCTAAATAACCTTTGTCTAACTATTCTTATAATTGAAGTTTCAGTTATAGCAGTTCATGAGTACTCAATTTTATAAGGTGCTCTGTAGAATGGGCTAGATCCTGGTACTAGCTCAATAGAAAAGTCAATGTCCCTTCGAGGGAGAAGATAAAGAATTTCTTCAAGAGATACATCATGGAATTCCTTGATTACAGGTAAGTCTTCTACAGATTCATTTTATGTTGGTTGTACCAAATATTCAATCTATACAACATATACTGGGAAACCTTTCCTTGTTGTCCTTTTCAATTGTAATACATAAATCTTCCTAATGGACACAGGCTTGGGTTTCCCTTGACTACTGTAGATTTTCCTACAACATTAATCCAAGTCACTATTTTTTCTAAGAAATTTACTATTTCTTTCTGTTGTTCTAGCTAATCTATTCCAACTAGCAGATAATAAGATTCTAAAGGAAGGATGTTTAACTAGAGATATGTATTATATCCATTAAAAATTACAAGTGTTTTTGGTAGTTTATGAGTGACTTTCCTCTTTGTCCCTATAGCCAACCGTACCACCCAAGAGTGGATAATTTTTTATGTTTTTTATTTACACTTTTTCACTACATGGGGGTCGATAGAACTTAATTTAGCTCGTGGATCAATTAAAATAGAAAGATTGGTCAGAGATTATACCTTCAATTTCAATCATGCGAGATTGATGTTCAACATATTTGTCTTCTAATGCTGCACTAATCTAGGGTATATGTCAAGCAATATCATTCACCGTGGTCACTTATCATACTCCTTGAAAGTTCTGAATTGTACGAGTGTTGTGTGGACAGTCGAACAACATATGAGGATCCCCACATCTCCAGAATTTCAATGGTTCCTTGGTCTTTACCACCCCTTTCGTCTTTTTTTTCCCTCCCATGGACTTGGAACTAGTGTGGGAATATGCTATCTTATTTTCCCCACTTTGATTAAAATTTTTGCACTGGTGGTTTTTTCCAAAAATCTTCAGATAAGATGGTTTTGATATTTTCGTTCTTGCTTTAGCCTTCTCCTTCTCCTTATTCTGCCAGTTTTTCAGCTGCTCATTTTTGCCTTTAAATTGCTGGTAGTTCAGTCGTTATTTTCGAACAACCTCATCCATAGTTTCAGGATTATCAAATTCAATTATTTCTTTATATATGGTGGGAAGAAAATTTATAAATCGTTGTACTTTAGCTTTTTCTTCCCTTATGTATGGAAGATAATTAAGTAATTTGGTGAATTTCGTCACAAATTCATCAATACTGAGTTGTCCAAGCCTTAGCTCATGAAATTCCTTTTCCCTCTCATCATAATACCTCTCACTGAGGTATCTAGAATTGAATTTCTATAGAAATTCTTTCCATGAAACAATTTTTTTGTCAAGCATGTGTATGATTATGGTCCCTTCCCACCAAATTGTGGCTTTACCTTGCAACTTGTAAACTGCCAATGTTGCTTTCAGATTACTTACATATTCATATACCTAGATGTATTTGACCATGTTCAAGAAACAGGATTTCGTGTCCTCTTCCTTCTCCCCATCAAATGTTGGAGGCTTAATACTGTGGAATTCTCCCTCCAACTCCTTTTTATTTTTTGACGTTGAAATTATTTTACCAGATTCTTCTCCACTCTCATAGCTCTCTGACTTGGGTTATGTTTATTTCGTTTTTCTTTCTGGTTCTTTTCTATGATGACTAGATCTAGAGGCTAATTACCTTATTGACCCCTCTTGTTTAGTACTAGTCTACAGTAAACATTCATTGCTATTCCTTAGCTGAACCATTTCCTGCTGAAATTTATTTATAAGTTCCAAAATCTAAGCATTTAGATCTAATGGGGCCCCTCCACCCCCCAGTTCCACATACAACTCTTCCCTGTCAGACATGATGTCAACTGCAACTCTTATGCACTTCAATATGATGCAGAAAAAACAATTAGCATTCATAAACAATAATTAAAATGACTTCATAATTTAATTTTTTGATATCATCATTTTAATCTATGCTGGAACCCATAAGCCCATATTTTTAACAAGGGCTTTGGTAAAACTTGTAACAACTCCCACTAACCAATTTTTTTTTTGATACCATGTTTCCCTTAGTTGAAATGTTGGTCCTCTTAACCTTACTAGTCCTTGTAACCTTATCCTTGTGAAAGTTGTATTTAAACTGGATTTAATTTCATTCCCTAAATTCCATTCATTAGGAATTATTAATTTTATTTTTATAACTATTTTCATCTTTATAACCCACATGATTTGTCCCTACCTCTAACCCCTATAATTATAATTTGAATTACATTTCATGTCCCATACATTTAACGTCTTATTTCCTAAGTTCCACTTAGCCCGAATTATTTTAAATCTATTTATATAGTCATAATTCCATATTATGACAATTATCCTCTCATCAAACATTGGAGTAATTTGTTACAGCTATTTGTAAGTACAAAGCTTATAAATTTTAGTTTCATTGCAATCCACATCTACTGGTAGCTATCGAGGTTATTAATTTTTGTTTTATTGCAACCCACATCCACCCATTGCATTGTCTCACTAATGGACTTCCATGTATCTCATTTTACATGGTTTCACATGGTGTGCAAGTCCTTTCATATGCTCTTTGTACGCTTAAGATTAAATTGATATTAATGGTGGAGATATTGGGGGAAAAACCTAAGGTTTTGGACAACTCCACTCCTACCTCATTTCTCATTTTGATTTCTCTTCTAGCAATAGTTCGACTCTCTCGTGTCCACCCTCATGAAAGAGTTGCGACTCTCTTCATATTCGTTGGGCCACGAAGATTTCACTCATCTTGAAACGTGAGAGATTTACCTTGAATTACTTATATTGGTGGTTTTTATTCCAATATTATGTTGGTGTTTGTTTTTTAATTTAATTTTAAACTTACAGTGAGTCAGGACTACAAAAAAGGTCCTTGGTATTTTCTCAGGTGAACTGTATATTTTAAGAATTTGTTGTTTTATTTATTCTCCAAGGTTTTTCTTTCTCTTCCCTATAAAATATGTTATGCATATTATCATTTTAATACCTTACTGTATTTTTATTTTCATTTGATTTATAGAGCTCCAACTCTGTTCGAGCATTCTTAACCACGATCTCTTTGTTTCGGCATTTTCAATCATCGAATCCTTCAGCAAGCGTATATACTCACAGCCTTGGGAATAGAAGTAAGTCTGAAATTTCATTACGATTTACCATAAAAATCTTCTGGGTTGTAAAGACCATTTTCATCAATGTACAAATGCATCTTCGAGCTAGGATTTATCCCTTTATGTTGTGTTCAATTAATTTAATCCTTTGGCTATATATTATGAAATTTCTGGGTTTTGGAATTTTTGAAATCTCATTTCTAGATTTTGGGCATTTAAGGACTTAGCATTTAACCTATTCAAATGCCAAAATTTTTATAGACCACCTTCGTATTTTAGACGTGTTAGAAAATTAAATATTACAGAGCAATGCAACACATAAAATATTCGGAAAATACAAGCACACAAAACACATAAAACTAGAGAGACATAGATATACGTGGTTCACCCAGTTTGGGCTACGTCCATCCTAAACAGCGAGTCCTTCCTTTCTATTATCCAACAAAATGAAGAGACAAAACCTACAGCAGTTCCACTGTAATATCCTATGTTCTCTCTCACAGTCTCCCTATTTGTTTCCCGCTTAGAGAATACACATGTAATACACAGCCGCAATAAAATACCCTCATATAAAGAGAGGGGTTGCCTTCTAGGGAAAAAACCCTAAAATAAACATAACTTCGACCGTCAAATAATCCGCCTAATGAACGGCCTAGGTTGACTAGAAATTACTATACTTTTACAAGGAAAATTTACATCTATTTTTAGCTTCGGGGGCGCTGCCCCCAAAATCCCCCGCCACGGGGGGCTCCATAAAGTCGCTACCACCCCCCCTAGACCCCCCACGGCAACGATTAATTTATGGGTGGCATTGCCGCCCCATTTAAGGTACAAGGGTCCAATGCTGTGATACAAAGTAAACAAGATAATCAGGCTCCACACCCAAAAATCTCCCACTTGGAGATTGATTGTAGCAACTCCACCACTGCTTCATTTGCTGGACAATGACTCCTCTTTGGACCTGGCTATTTCTCATCTTCATCGTCATCCTTGAAGACCAATTGAAACTGAGCACATTCTTAGTTTCTCCTTGGTTACAACTTTTGTTCGCATATCTATAGGATTCCGGCTAGTGTGTATCTTTTCCAGCTTCAACTCTCCATCTTCGAATACTGACCGTATGAAATGGTACTTGAGATGTATGTGTTTACTCTTGGAATGAAACACTGAGTTCTTTGCAATATGAATGGCACTTTGGCTATCACTGTATAGCGTTCCCATATCATGCTTCTTACACAATTCATCCATAAACCTTTGTAACCAAATCATTTCTTTACTAGCCTCTGTAGCAACAACATACTCTTCTTCTGTTGTTGAAAGTGCAACAACACATTGGATTTTTAAAACCCAACTAACAGTTGTTCTACCTACAATAAATACATATCCTGTAGTGCTTTCAACAACACTTTGGATTTTTAAAACCCAACTGACAGCTGTTCTACCTACAATAAATACATATCCTGTAGTGCTCCTCCTGTTATCTCTGTCACCTACCATATCTACATCAACATATCCCTATAGAGCAATGTTTGAACCACCAAAGCATAATGCTTGATTTGTGGTACCTCTCAAATATTTGAGAATCCATTTTACTGCCATCCAATGTTATTTTCTTGGATTATTCATGTACCTGCTTACAACTCCCACTGCATGTGCAATATCAGGCCTTGTGCAGACCATTGCATACATTAAGCTTCCAACTGCTGATGCATATGGAACTTTAGACATATAATCCATGTCTTCTTGGGTCTTTGAGCACATCTCCTTACTAAGTTTGAAATGGCTAGCAAAAGGTGTACTAACTGGTTTTGCATTCTGCATATTAAATCTTTTCAACACCTTTTCTATGTACTCATTCTGAGACAGTGTTAATTTTCGATTTTTCCTATCTCTGGTTATTCTCATACCAAGGATCTGTTTTGCAGCTCCCAAATCCTTCATTGCAAATGAATTTGCCAATTTTTGTTTGAGCACATTTATTTCCTGCATGTTAGACCCTACAACAAGCATGTCATCTACATACAATAACAATATAATATAGCTGCCATCATTTTGCCTTTTTAGATAAACACAATGATCAGAGTGACATCTAGGATAACCTTGTTCAGACATAAACTTGTCAAATTTTAGATACCACTGCCTTGGAGCCTGTTTTAAGCCATACAAGCTCTTCTTTAACCTGCACACTAATTTTTCTCTCCCTTTGACCTCATATCCTTCTGGTTACTCCATATAGATCTCTTCCTCCAAATCTCCATGGAGAAATGTTGTCTTTACATCTAACTGTTCAAGATGTAAATCTTCCGCTGCTACAAGACTTAAAATAGTTCTGATTGAAGTCATCTTAACAATAGGAGAAAATATTTCATCAAAATCAATACCTTTCTTCTGTGCAAACCCCTTCACCACAAGTCTAGATTTGTACCTCTGTTTTCCTCCATCTTCTTCCTTCAGCCTGTAAACCCATTTATTCTGCAATGTAGTTTTACCTGTAGGCAACCTGACTAAGTCCCAAGTCTGGTTATGCATTAAGGAGTCCATCTCTTCTTCCATGGCTAGCTCCCACTTCTTCCTGCTTTCAACCTACATTGCTTCTTCATAACATTCGGGTTCACCAGAATTAGTCAACAATAAATAATATAATGAAGGAGAGTATCGTTTAGGCGGTCTACTTATCCTGGTAGATCTTCTGATAGCACTTTCAGGTGTTTGAGGTGCCTGTTGCTATTGTGATGGTTGTTGTTGTTGTGGCTCTTGATTATTATTATTTTCAAGCACCTTTACCTTTTCTGTGATATCATCAAGAACTATGTATTCTTTGTTTTCTTTTTCCTGTTTCTTTTCCTGCAACTGATTCTTATACAATACCTTTTCATTGAATATTACATCTCTACTCCTAATGATTTTGTAATTTTCATAATCATATAAGCGATAGCCAAAATCATTAACACCATATCCAATAAAGGTACATTTCTTTGATTTTGCCTCAAGCTTGGTTTTGTTTTCTTTATTAATATGGACAAAGGCCTCACAACCAAAAGGCTTTAAAAAGGAGTAGTTTACCTTTTTACCTGTCCATGATTCCTCTAGAATACCACCATCCAAGGAACTTAAAGGCCCTTTGTTTATTAGATAAACAACAGTATCTACAACATCTGCCCAAAATTGTAAAAGCAATCCTGCATGCAATCTCATGCACCTTGCATGCTCCATGATTCTTCTGTTCATCCTTTCTGACACACCATTTTCTTGTGGTGTTCTTGGAACTATCTTCTCTCTACGAATTCCATGCTCTGAACGTTACCTATCAAAATATTTGCTGCAACATTCACCTCTATTGTCTGATCTGAGACACTTCAACTTCTTTCCTGTCTCAATCTCAACCAAAGCTTTCCATTTCTTGAAAGCATCAAATACATCAGATTTATTTTGAATACAATAAATCCAAGTTTTTCTAGTTGCATCATCAATAAATGTAACATAATAGCGAGAGCCACCGAGAGATGATACCTGAGAAGGTCCCCATACATCTGTATGCACAAGCTCCAATTTTTCGTTGTTATTTTCTTTCCCAACTCTAAGAAATCTGACTCTTTATTTTTCCATAAATGCAATTTTCACAGAAATCCAAATCAACATTCTTCAAACCTGGCAACAAATTTCTTGAGTGAAGAATCTTCATCCCCTTCTCACTCATGTGTCCAAGCCTATGATGCCATAATGTTGCATATGCTCCTTTGGAGGTTAAAGCATTAACAAATTTATAAATACCATTGCATAAATACAATTTACCAACCTTTTCACCTTTTTCTATTACCAGGGCTCCTTTGGTGACCTTCCAAGCTTTATCTGTGAAAGTTGTCACACAACCTTCACTGCCCAACTGCCCTGTTGAAATCAGATTTTTCTTTAGATCTGGAACATGCCTTACCTCCTTTAATAGCCATTGGTTTCCATTCTGTTGTTTTACAAGAACCTTACCCATTCCAACAATTTTACAGGGTTTATCATCACCCAAACGGACTTTTCCAAAATCTCCTTGAATATAGTCATGAAAATATTTCTTATCAAGTGTGGCATGGAATGAGGCCCCTGAATCTACTACCCAAGAATCAGTAACATTTTTGAAAGAAAGAATCAAAGCATCTTGTAACACATCACCTATCACATTTGCTTCATGATTGTTTTCTTGTTGCGCATCTCCTTTTTTTCCCTTCCGAGATCTACAGACTTTCTTTAGGTGTCCTTTCTTTCCGCATTTCCAGCACACTATCCCCGATCTGGACTTGGATCTGCCTTTTTCTGATTTACTGCGATATCTTGAGCTCTTTCCTCTTTCCATTCTCCTTCCCCTAGACTCTGCACTCAAAGCATTACCCGACGTCTCACTGGAGCTTTTCCGTCGCATTTCCTTGCTAAGGATAGCACCGAAAACATCATCAAACTTTAAAGTACTAGATCCAAAGACAGTGTTACTAATGGCCATTACTAAACCATTCCAAATCTCTAGCAATGAGCACAAGAATAATAGAGCTCTAACTTCATCATCAAATTTCACCCCTACAGAACTTAACTGACTGATAACTGTATTAAAATCATTTAAATTGTTTGTAATAGATCCACCTTCTGACATATTCATATTAAATAGTCATTTCATAAGAAATACCTTTTTTGAGGCCGAGGGTTTTTCATATAGTTTCGTCAACGTCTACATCAAACCCTTTATTGTTGTTTCCTTCGAAATATTGAAGGCGACTGATGCCGCAAGGCATAACCGTACTGTTCCGAGTGCCTTTCTATCAAGAGTGTTCCATTCCGCGTCTGTCATGGCCGTCGACTTCTTTTTTTTTCTGGTAAATGGTAGGTATAGATCTTTCTGATACAGATAATCTTCCATCTGCATCTTCCACAGCGGGAAGTTTTGGCTATTAAATTTCTCGACCCTAAACTTACCATCTTCCACCATTGCTCCCACTCGAACCAGGAACCCTTCTTTCCTGCAAGTTTATCAACGAAATATACATTTGGCTCTGATACCAGTTGTTAGAAAATTAAATATTATAGAGCAATGCAACACATAAAATATGCGGAAAATACAAGCACAAAAAACACATAAAACCAGAGAGACACAGATATACGTGGTTCACCTAGTTTAGGCTACGTCCACCCAGAACAGCCAGTCCTTTCTTTCTATTATCCAGCAAAATGAAGAGACAAAACCTACAACAGATTAGCTGTAATATCCTCTATTCTCTCTCACAGTATCCCTATTTGTTTCCCGCTAAGAGAATACACATGTAATACACAGCTGCAATACTAGACCCTCATACAAAGAGAGGGGTTGCCTTCTAGGGCAAAAAATCCTAAACTAAACATAACTTCTACCGTCAGATCATCCGCCTAATGAACATCCCAGATTGACTAGAAATTACTATACTTTTACAAGGCAATTTCACATCTCTTTTTAGCATCGGGGGCACTGCCCCGAAACCCCCCGCTAGGGGAGCTCCATAAAGTTGTTGTCGCCCCCCTGGACCCCCCACGGCAGCAATTAATTTACGGGCAGCGTTGCCGCCCCATTTAAAGTACAAGGGTCCAATGATATGATACAAATTAAACAAGATATTCAGGCTCCACACCCAACAAGATGGGTACTCGTGTTCTGATTGAAATTTCATTTTTTTTTATTTGTAATTCTCATTTAATTTCTATGTAGATTAGAAGAAGGACTAATTTATATCGATCCTCAAACACATGTATTCCTTTCTGTAATATTAATGTAGGGTTTTTTCCACCATTTTATGTAACTATATTTACAAATGAAATCTCTTCGTGCATCGAAATTTCCAGAGTACATAATTTTATATGATGCATAGTAGATAAGTCTAGTTTCCATCCAATTCTTGAGTATTTTCTTACTGTTATTTGCATAAGAAAATGTTTAAACGATATAATTTTCTTTCCCTTTTATGGACTATTCAATTTGATGTATAGTTCCAAGATTTCTCAATTCCTTTAATAGTTTTTACTTTGGCTATATATGCTTTTACATAGGGTTTACATTTTTCTCCATACTGCCATAAGCCTGTGTAGTTATGCGTACAATTTATATTGCTTCTCCTTCGTAAAATCCATCTTTAAAATAATTTTTTCTGCTTCAATTGTATAATAAATTACTTATATTAGCGTATGAATAGATGCTCTATTTCTCGACAGATTCTGAAGTTTATTGACTGTAAATTCTTGAATTTAATTGTCTTGCAATTTTCTCATGTTTTGAGCCATGTCCAGTAGAATAATAAGTAATTGTTTGATGTGTGGATTTATTTACTTTTTCAAGTTTTTCTCTTTATCTACTTCCATTATAGCCTTCGTTATTTAAATTTCATTAATAAAATTCCTATTCTATTCTCTTGGTCTAGCATTCGTTCATTTCATTTATCTAAGAATTTCTAAATAAGTCACCATAGTTAGAATTCTGGGTTTCTCCAATTCCAGATCTTAAATTTGTTTAGATTACTATTAATGTATGACTACAGAAAAATGAATGAACTTAAAATATTTAGATTTAAACTTTCTCATTATTATTATTCCTTCAACGTAAGTATTTATACGCATAATATGCATGTAATTATTCTACCTATCTAATTTATTATTTAGTATTTGGTGAGGCAGATATGCGTACCCTACCATTCCAGTAATATGAAATCTCTTCACTCCATTCAAAAGGTAGTTACATAGAAATTCCAATACTTTGTTATTAAACTTTATCTTTAATTTTTATGAAAATATCATGGGAAATCATTACCCAGATTGTTATCCTTCTTCGAGCATTTACCAGCACTTTGAAAAATCTATCTCCTCCATTCCCCAAGTTTGAAATGTAATTTATTTAGAATTATTTATTAATATTTTTCTATAAATTTCCAAATCAGCTATACTTATACTCTTTTCGTACTCTAGGTGTAATATGGAGACCAAGTGTTAAATATTATTCTTAGCTACTATCCTCTTACCCCATATACTCTTATTCTTAGGATCTATTTCCTTCTTATTTTCTTATAATATCATTATGATATTAATTTGAATTTCGATGTTTCATTTCAGGGTTGATATTATGTCTTTTACATAATGTATTATTAACCTTTTTCAGCTCCGAGTTCATCTGGTAGAAAATATTTATAATTCACAGGTCGGTCACTAGACTAATGAAGACGCTACAACAATGTCTCAATTTTGCATGTCTTGTATTAGTTGTTTAATATTTTTTAGGGATGCGACTCTAACGTAATTATAATTTCACTCTACAATTCTCAAATTTTAGTATCGTGAAAAGTTAGATCCTTCCCTTCGTATAAAGGTTTTATATTTGATAGTTATGTATAGGAAATGTGAATAATGCAGATTTATTCTCATCTATATTATGTTGGGTTATGTATGCCTTTAGCATTGAATGAGTACTTGTTTAATAATTGTTCTAATTGACATAATATATGTAAAATCTCTGTTTTACATTTCTATCTAAATTTTTTATTAACTTTGTCAAATTTGTTAACATATGACTTAATGTACTATCACTGTTATTTAAATTAGAATACCTATGTTTGTCTAGATTTCTTTGACACGAGTTAATCAACATTATTAATTACACATATAATGTTATTTTTCAGTTACTTCGCTACTTATACTTAGAAATAAATTATCGTGTTTATAGATTTTCCTTGTTTATCCAATGGAATTCCCTGAGCCTATGTAACAAAAATTGAGACTTTACTATATTAACTTATAGTTGAGACTCTATTAAATACATATGGAAAATTAGATACTGAATTGAACACTGTACAATACAGAGAAAATACTTTGATTAAGTTTGTATAACAATTTATAATAATTTAATTCTAATAACATGCAACCCAAACCTATCTTTCTTAGTTCTACGTTCTATTTAACATATTATTAAAATTTCAGATTTATTGTAAACTTATAACACTAGACCTAAATTAGAACTTTCAGTAGGAAGATAAAATCACAAGAATTACATACCACTATATAAAGACTGTTTTCCTCCGAACCATGAGCTTATTCCACATCTCTCCTCTGAGCAAAGACCAATTATTCCCTAGTGTCGGAAAACCCTTTGTCACACTAGTAATGGCCTATTTAAGCTTCCTTTCCCTCAACTTATTTCCATAACGATGTCCCACTATTTTGGGATGTTGTTTCCCTTAGCTTGGGCTTTTCTTTTGTTTTTTCCACAAATGCTTCTTCTAAAAGCCCCGTCTCAGTAAATTTATACTTAATGAGGATTTTATTAGATCTTTTTCTCCCATCTACTAAAATTTATTTAATTTTTCTCCAAGTATTTCTAGATATTTTTATGAAAGTCTTGGGATTCTAGTCCATCCTCATGGCTAAGAATTCTTGGTCTCAATTACTCTTCCTTTACACATTAATATTAATTCCACACTTATTTAGTAACTTCAAAAATAAAATGTCCATACATAATTATTTCATAGGTCCACGTCAACCTTAGGTTTATTAACTAATTATAAAATCTATAGATAGGGGTATTGCAACACACGGGAGGTTGCTAGAAATACACCTCTGGGAGATTCTGATAACTTCAAAAAAGGTGTCATCTAGGTTTCAGATGGATAATTTTATTTTATGAGAGGTCAAGAAGCTCTTAAGAAACTACGTTATGATACTAATTTTGTATAAATTATAAAAACTATAGAGCCATATGATTTAATTTTTCTTGGTTTAATATATTACATATTGCAAACTCTCAACATATTATATAAAATAACTCGTTAAATATAACAAGAATGAATTGTTTTTAAGATGCCTCTTGTTATCCAAATAATTTGATGTTTTAATCATTTATCGATGAAAATGTGGATTTTTACGAAGTTAAAGTAAATGAATTTCTCTCGTATTTTTGCTTGTAACTTGAATATGATATTTTGTTTGTATTTTTCAATTGTTGTTTCTATTATATTCCTTTTTCATTTAATATATTAATGTTTTAATATAATAACTCTTCAATTCACCAATCGAAAAACTCGCACAGACTGAATGAATAAACACTAAGACATAGTCAGTTAAGTTAATAATTGAGGTGGAATGAGCATTGACCAGAGATATTACATAACTTACGTGATTGACATGTTCCTAAGATGATTATCTTGTTGAAATAATGGATTTATCGGTTGAAAACATATAAGTGATAAAATGTTTGAACACTCCTCCATGGTAATTGTCACTAGACATCGCTCCGCTATCAATGAGTGTCCATAGCCCGGGCGGAGTCATTCATTTTTTCCCAATTAAGTTTTCCCCCCCTTGACTTATTCATCCTTGTACTTGTGCTTTCTTGAGAGCTCTAACTTTTAAATTTTCATTTCCTTGTAAGCAAGCATGAAGAAATTACTCTGGGTAATCCCATTTCTACTAGTGTTTCTCTGCTTCCTGTGGGTGTCCATAGACCTGACGGAGTCATTAGCATACCCAAAAAAAGTCACAACACAAGAAGTGGGTATATTTAGTACGAGTGACCTTGCAAGAATCTATAGCCATGAAAAAGGTTATAAACATACCCCACTCTAAGAAAGGTAAGTTATAGATTGTCAAAGGTAGTATGGTGGTGGAACTATTTGTAAAATAGGAAGAAAATCTATTTCACTGCTGCAAGATTAAAAGTTGCAACAACACAACGAATCTCATAGTATTTTAAAGATACGTAATTTTATAGATGATCTAGAGGGATTATGACAGTGTTCATATGAAGTTAAATATAGTTTTTAATATAAAGGCACAAGACCGAAAGTTGTATCCTTTAGGAAGTATACAAGATTAAAGGTCTACAAGGTCATTGTATAGATATCACCTATGATTTATTTTTCTTCATATAAATGTAATGACCCTATGTATAGTACTATATAAACTTAATTATTTATTTTTTTCATTTTTTATTTATATATACATATACATTTATAATGTTTATTATTATTATCATTATTATTATATTATTTTTTAATCAAAACTACTTAGTAGTTAAGATATTGTTTCAGAAATTAGCCATTTACGACATGACCAAATCCCTCTCCCTCAAAACGTTCAAGGGAAAATGAGTTTTCCCATTTTGCCCAATCGATAACAGACTAGCCCAACCATAATTTGTCAAATTTTCCATGTTTAACAAGATCCTCATTCTTTTTATCCCACTTCAAGCCCCAATTGCAGGAAATAAAAGTTTTCTTTGGCATGCTTATCGAAGATATTCTTATATTATGTTTGATGTTTTTTAATCCTTTCGTATGTCTTCTTTCTTTCTTGTTGAAATTGGATCATCTCGTTAATTCGACTTTGAAGGTCATTAGGCTCTTTGTTTAATTAATTCAAATTATCCATCACCTTCATATCTAGATAGAGTGTAAATACATCATCTATCACATTAAATAATTGAGGGGGAAGTGCCAATAGACTTTTTAGTGCCTATTCTATCCACCCATACAACATATTTCAATGCCATGTTCCTATTATGCTTCTTAGAGTGTAAAGATTTCTTTAAAATTATAATAATGTTTTATTAGTTGACTCAACAAGCCCATTTCTGTGAGGGTAGTGCGTTGTCGAATGAACAAGTATAACTTCATAATTCTCACAGAAATTATGAGAGGTCGCTATGAAATTATGAGAGGTCGCTAAGCATAATGGTTTAGCATTATCAGCGATAATTTTTTGAGGACACCATAAACTAGAAAATATATTCTCAGTTAAGAAATACATTACTGCCTTATCATTGATATTCTTCAACGGGATGACCTCAGCCCATTTACTATAATAACTGATGGTCATAATTATCTGATGGTGTTGACCGCTAGAAGGAGGGTGGGTTTCTCCAATAAAATATAAACTCTATTGTTGAAAAAGAGCTTCAGTTATGATGGGTTCCAAAGGTAAGGATCCAATATATTTTTTTTCCTACTATAGTGTGGCACTGGTAATAGTACATTTATTTCTTATTTACATCATAGGAAATAGTTGGCCAATACAATCCACTTTTAAGAATCCTATGGGCGGTGGCTTGCCATGGAAAATGGCAGCCACAAAATCCAATATGCTATTTCGTAATTAAACAATATAATTGAGAGAGTACTATATATTTTAGGAGTATACCCCGTGGATCTTTCCAATACCACTTACCATTTATGAAATACTAATTAACCAATTTCAATTTTAAGGAACGTTGAGCGGATTTACAGATGGAAATTGACAACTACAGGCTCTGAGGATAGCTTATGATGTCTCTATACCATAAACTTTTGGTGAATAGTAGTAAATATTGTGAGAGGTAGGAGTAACCATGACTACTTATCCTGCTCATCTTCAGCAATTTCAACTTGGGCCGCAACAGTGTATTGATTAATGCTTAAAGCATCTAAGTTGCCTTCATTCAATAATGTGTCCAATCCTTGGATCTTCTCCATTTTAATATGTTTCATCTCTAATTCATATTTATGGACCTTCTATGTCAATTCTCATCTTCTCCCTTCAATATCATGCTACAAAATAATATCCTTTATTGTAGGGTGTGGAAGGTAAACAATGGACTTGGCTAGCAAGATTTATTATATGAACTCCTTAAGGGTTTTTACCAAAGCATAATTTTGTTTCTCAATTATTTTTTATTTATGTTCTGCATGTTGAACAAATTTGATGAAAATGGAGACAAATTTCTCATACCCCTATTGATTCTTCTGTAAAAGAATGACAACAATGGTATGTTCAGATTCGAAGAGAAAAATGATAAAGTAATTTTTAAATCAAGGCTAATACAGATTAATGCTTCCATTATATAAATTCTAATTCCTTCAAAAGAATATTTTTATTCTTCATTCCATTTTATATGATTCCCCTTTCTAAGCATATTGTTATGTTTTTAACAATTTCCATAATATTAGGGATAAATTTTGGCAAGAAATTAATCTTACCCAAAAAGAATTTAATTTTGTTCGCGAGGAAGTGAGATTTTATAGATCACATGTACCCTATCGGTATCAATCCTAACTCCATGATGGGAGACAATATGCCACAACAACTTACCCTTAGTCATGGCGAAGAAGGATTTTTTTTTATTTAAAGATAAACATTACCTTCGACATTTCTGTAAAAATATCTTTAAATCTTTTATATGTTGGTCATGGATTTGGGAAAAATATGTCATACCATCTAGGTAGATGACTATAAATCGATCTTTCTCATCAACGATTTCCATATCCATCATTGTTTGGAAGGTGGCCTCGCCATTCATTAATCCAAAAGGAATTTTCCTGATACATGAATCTTCTTGAGCTAGTGGTAAACGTGGTTTTATGCATATCATCCTCATGGACAACAATATGGTTATACCGAAAGAATCCATACTTTATGGAAATGAGTGTTGATCCTACAACTCGCTAAAGGATAACATCCATATTGGGCAAAGGATAATTGTCCTTTAATGAGGTTAGATTAACAGTTCTAAAATCTATGCATAACCTTATTTCACCATTCTTTTTCCTAATCGGGACAAAATTGGTTACCTAACTGGAATACCCCAGGGGAACAATTATATTCTGTTCTAGAAGTTTTTTTAATTTCCTTTTTAATACGAGGGAGGAGGAGTGGAATGATATGTTAGAGATTTTTCCTGAAAGGCTTAACACCTTCCTTTAGGGGAATATGATGTTCTATAATACCATATTCCTATGATTTAAGGTCGTGGTAAGACCAAGAGAAAACATCGATGTATTTGGAAAGAGGTTTGACATATTGTTCTTTTTATTGGAATATTGAAAATTCCAGAACAATAAATGGAGAATAAAACTCCCCTCTTCAACACAGAGAAAATACTGAAATTTCACTTAGAGTGACAAAGTTTCAACTCAGAAAACAAAATTTTTATTTCTTAAAAAACTCATACAAATTTCCCCTCAACATAGAGGGATTAGAACTGATGGACTGCTTCAGAGCAGAGTGCCAGAATAATACTCTGTCTCTCCAAAACATTCACTGCTGTGTATACAAAAAAAATTTCACACTGCTCTGTATTCTTTGTTTTCCCGCACTGCTGTGCACCTCAAACTTTATCACTGCTGTATGTAAAAACTTCTAAACTTACAATCCGTCTTTTCACCCTTTTAATACACTACTATGTAATAAAAAAAATTACACAGTAAATAAAAATTACATTCACAGCCCCTTTCTTTTGTTTTGGCTT
Organism: Pinus albicaulis; assembly: GCA_034641835.2. Taxonomy (NCBI): domain Eukaryota; kingdom Viridiplantae; phylum Streptophyta; class Pinopsida; order Pinales; family Pinaceae; genus Pinus; species Pinus albicaulis. Next base: position 96,042 of record JAXQQM020079284.1, read on the forward strand.
TCGGGCCTTTTGAACTTTCTAGAACATAAACATTAAAAATGAAACATTACATATATATATTAACCTTAATAAAAATAACTTTTACCGAAGCTCTTTAAAAACTTTATGAAACTTTACGGATGTCAAAAAGTAAATCAAACTCTTTTGCAAAAGATCTTCGCGTTCCAAAAAGGAATGCTGACATAGGCCCAATGTGTGATGCAAATTCCAAATTAAATTCTCCCTAAAAAAATTCGGGTACGAATTTTGGTATTGCAATCGACCCAACAAAGCTGCGTGATCCAATATATTTTCTCCACATGGCCCTTTCAATCTGGCGGTAAATTTCCTCTGGTGTTAAATTTTTTTGGTGAAGGTTTTAATGTGGTTGTTGTTGCAAATAGGATGTAGCTCTTCCAATGCTCTTGCATTCAACTCGCGCCTGCTTAAATTCACATCAACATTAACTCTACCGCATTTCAATCTTTTCTCAATTAACTTTTGTTATCCTGCAATCTTATACGGGCAGTTGGAAATTAAATTCCAACACTCCGCCTTAATTTCAACTCCTGGGTTATCAATCATACCCAGACATTTCCTTAAAAACTCAAAAGTCTTCTGTCCCAATGGCTTGGTCAGAATATCTGCATATTGCTCCTCTGTTTTACAATGTTGTAAAACAATTTCACCATTGTTTACCAATTCTCTGATATAATGAAATTTTGTATCTATGTGTTTTGTTCTTTTATGAAACACATAATTCTTTGACAGTGCAATAGCTGAGCTATTGTCACAGTAAATCACTTTCCCTTTTACCAGCTCTTGGCATAAACTTCTCAACATTTTCCTCATCCAAATTGCTTCACACGTTGCTGCTGTAGCTGCCACATACTCTTCCTCTGCTGTAGACAATGCTACAATCGGTTGTTTCTTAGAAGCCCATGAAATGGCTCCTAAACCCATGTGAAAAACATAACCGGAAGTGCTCTTTTGATCATCTACACTTCGAGCCCAATCACTGTCAGTGTATCCAACTAATTCTGAATTTTCTGAAGTAGTATATAAAATACCATACCTTTTAGTTCCTTTCACATACCTCAGAATCCTCTTTGCTGCCTGCCAATGTGCTTCTTTTGGCTTCTCCATAAATCTGGAAATTAAGCTAACAACATGCATAATATCTGGCCTAGTTGTAGTCAAATAGATGAGGTTGCCAACTATGCTTTTATATAAACTTGGATCAAAATCCTTGCTGCTATCATCTTTACTCAACTTCAATCCCATTACTGTGGGAGTAATTGCAACTTTTCACTCCTGCATATTAAATCTTTCTAAAACCTGATTCACATATTTTACTTCAAAGGGAAATAGTGAACATAAATTAACCATCTTGTCCTTTCCTCCAAAAGCGATATTCACTGGCGCTACCTTGATATGAGGAGGCTTTAATGCGAGGTTGGCAATAACATCATTCCAGTCAAAATTTTTCTCTAAGGGAATTAGTCCTCTAGGGACATAATGATTTTTGAATTGAACAATGTCATGTTTTCAAATTTTAGTTGGTAGGTGTGCATTATTAAGAATTTCTTGGCCCTCCCCATCGTCTTCATGTATAGAATGTTATGATAAATCACCGATGAGTTACAAGGTTAATTAATGTTGTGTAACACATTTTGCATAATAATTTTTGGACACAAAGACCAAGAATATGGGTCCTTCCCATCGAGCATATGTGTATAATTAAAAATTGAGTATGTACGAAACCAAAAATTGTAGATGATCGACAAATCATACGTCTAGAAATCAAATCAGGTCCGTGAGATATGTTATTTCTCACGCATGTTCAAGCTCAACATGAATCAACAGTCATTGGTTCAACTTGGTTTTAATGACACTGATCCGTCGGGCATAAATCCCACCCTTAAATTCCTTATAGATTATAATGCAATAGAGTCGATTGAGGCGTCGATTTCACATTGAATGGCTAAGAAGATAGAGAAATGACTAGAACTTACGTCCATCGAGCATTTAAGGGAATATTAAAACTCAAGTATAATTTGAACCTATAAATCACTTCTCACCATTGATTTCAAAAGAGAGTAAATCAAAATAGTTCTTGAGCTTGTCCCCAGATTTTCCTCATAATAGTTCTTGAGCCTTTCAGTTATGCATTTGTTATGCATGTAGGTGTCTATATGTTATCATGCATGCATTATCATGGTTATAGTTATGCATGTATAGTACGCCAAACATATATCATGAGGTCATTGTATGCATTTAAGGTCATTATGATGCTATCAGGATGCTATGATTCTAATGTGTTGATTGAGATACATAAGGAGATGCAGATCATCAAAGTGAAGTCACCGGCACTAGAATTTTGGGTAAGATCATATCGTCATATACATATTGTATCTTTGACATGCAAGTATGTTAGTTATTGGATTTTTATATGCATGTTTGTCACTTTATTTTTGTTTTGGTGACAGGCATGGTAGATGTTAATGAATGTGTGTGTTCATATGCATGTGTTTTGAATAGTCATGAATGATCGTAATGTGTTTTTATATGCATTTTTGTTTTTGTTTTACATTAGTTAACTTGATGATTATGTTATATGTTGTTGATGTGTACATTATATATTAATTTTATGTTGTTATATGTTACTTAACTTGATTATTAAGGTTATATTTAAGATATTGATGTTATATATATCATGTTAACCTATATTGAACTATGAAAATGGTTATGGATATGATATTCAGGTATGAGTCCACATATTTGTGATATCATGTCGTACTAATTTAGACTAACTTTGTAGATGTCAATTTTACGCATGAATGAAAATAGTTTATGAACTTGTGAGGTGAGCATGTTAGATAGCTATTGTTATGGATGACATGAACTTATTTATGACTAAGCTAATATGTTGTGAAGTTATATCATTCTAATTAGATTTATTATGAAAACAAGATAGTCTACCCTGAGATACATTAAGGTATTAGTTTTCATATGTCGTTTATTTGGTGTTTGAATGTTTTATTATGTGGTATCTTTGGTGTTTTAGCATTTGGTGTCTATTATGTCATCTATCTGTTGTTTGAATGTTTGATTAATTGCATGATATGAAAATGAGTCTATAATATTGAATTAAGTAATGATATTGTTATAATATAGTTGTAATAACAAACTATATGCTCCAATAGTTGATGTGTACTTGAGTATAAGTAGCTGATAGATGTAGTACTATGATTTTGACTATTAGTTGATTATGACATGGTCGTTAGTCTTGGTAGAGGTATATTTTAGTTATATATGTTGTCTTGATTTTTGGAACATCTGACTAACATGTGTAAACAGTTGCAGGACAATATGGTTGGTATTAGCATGGAAAAGTAATATTTTATTTTATTATATAAGTAACAGTTGGGTGATATGATAGCACATAATAAGGACTCAATTGGAGTAAGGTAAATTGTAAGTGAAAGGAATTGGGTAATAATTATTCTGGATATGATTGGAAACTCTAATTCCAAACGTATAAGAGATTTGCATACAAGAAGTCTTCTTAACCCTAATCTAGTCTCGCATTATGTGGATATATGATATATTTATGAACATGTATTTGAAAGGTATAACAATTGGTTTCTACTTATGGATATATTTTTCAAGGGATTGGAGTCCCTTGAGAGATGATATATGCATTTTTTCATATAAAAGGCAGTGTGTCTAGCATAACAACGTAAGATAACTGGTATATTTTTGTATGTTTCTATGCACTGAAAGTTATGTTTTTATGGTGGTATCATGTAGGGGATTGCATGACAAAAGAAACTCCCATGAAATATTGGAGAAGGCTCAGGTGAGATTTCCGTTGGAAGTATTGGGAAACGATTTGGATTGAGTCCTGGTGTTTGGTGTTCGTCTTGTGCTTTTGGTATTTTGTATTTTTTTTTTCACTTTATTTGAATTTTTTTGATGTATAGTGCAAGGCCTTGCCACTTTGTTTGTACTATCTTATTGTTATTGGTTTTCATGGTTTTCTTCATGTTGTTATTGTTCTTTTCTTTTATGTTTTGAGAGTTGTGTGAATTCATTGGGAAAGAAGTAAGATAATGGAGACTAAGGAGAGTTGTGTGGTACCCAACAGATAATGTAAGGCCCAAATGAGGCTCGCTTCACATTTAAAGGAAAATGGAAGGTAATAACATGACAGTCAGTTGGATTTTTTGGGTTGATTGAGGTAAATTGACAATGGAAAAACAATTGAGAGAAAGGTAACATGAAAGTTAATGTTAATGGATATGAGGTGTTAGATGCCTTGGCTATGTTAGGAACTGTTGTTCTCAAGGTTGTGCATGTTGTGTGTTGTACCTTAAGAGACAATCCCTTAGTTGTGACGAGGAATCAATGCTTAAGACATTTATATGATTATGTCACAAATATATATGTCTCTGTTCTATTAACCCTCAAGTATCTATGATTAAACCCTTAAATGTCAAAATATGAAGAATGCTTCACAATGCTACCATCTGTTAATGTTCAATGAAGTGACTAGAAGAATATGAAAGAATAATTCCAAACTGATATGCTTTTTTATATAGAAAATATCATTTCCAACCCCAGAAGAAATATATGAAAGAAATAGAAAAAACAAAGGAGTGCCAATTAAGGTTTTTAACTCTTTAAATACAAAAGTAAAAAGAGACCTGCTTCTCATAACTTTGTTTTATTCATAGATAGAAAACACATAATGTAAACTTAGATACGTTTCAACATAAAGAAAATTCTAGAAACTTGCTTACTCATTCACTAATATTTGAATCTCTTGAGTACAAAAATAATTGTCTGAAGGTCCAAAACTCGGAACCTTTCCTTCCCTTGAAAATTACATTAAATATAGTAAAAAGCAGTTTGGAACTGCTGTAACCAATCCTAACTACCAAAACTACTTTAAGACTTAGATGGTTGTCTATTACATGCCTTGAAATTTTCTTGTTACAATTACATTGTCTTCAGAAAATAACATGAAATAAATATCCTAATCTATAGGAATTGTTGATGATGTGGCTTCATTTCCTTGGTCGACTGATTTGTCTTTCTTTGCTATTGATCCTTTTGGCAGGTCTATTGTCCAAGATCTGCACCTTTTCCATATTTCTACCTTCGTCCTTGATGAATGTGTCAGATTGTGATATTCTAATCTGCATGCAGTAATTCGATCATAAGAAGGCCTTTCTATGAAAAGAGTCTTTATCATCAACAAGAGTTGAAAATGTCTCTGCAGTAAGTTGACCATTGTCTCTCCTTTAATCACCTGAGTCTTTTCATGCATGTTATCAATTTTGCTTTTTGTCATCACTAGTAAGTTCTCATAAGAGCTCCATGGAAAAATATTTCCTTCAGCTCCCCAACACGATGGCAAGCCCACTCTTGTCATTTTATCAAAAGACTTATAAAAATGACTTACTGCTTCCTTGATTTCCATCAGCTTTTTTTTCTGCAGCCTTTCTAAGATCATTTCTAACAATCATTTTATTAATTTCGACTACATACAACATTCTGTCATGCATATCATTCTCCTCAAATTCCTGATGTGATTTAGAATTAATATAATCAATGAATCTTCTGGCCCAAATGGCTCTATTAATTGTTTTTTTCTTGTCAAACATGATTGGTTCTTCACATTCTAAAATAAGGCTTTTCTCTTTTGCAATTATCATCAAGAAACACCAATTAGATTTCATTTATGAGATGATATCAGTTCAAATGATATCTTTAGCTTGTATCAATGAGAGATTTCCTTTCAGTATTTCTTTGAGATTTTTAATCTCAATTTCAGCATTTTGGAAATCCAATTTGTACTTGTCAGCTTAATTTTCTATGACTTTCATCAACTTTTTTGCAGTCTCCAGATCTGTTTCAACCCTCTTTCGATCTCTTTCAGCCATTTGCAACTCAGTATTTAGTTGAACAACTTGTGCTTGAGGATCTTCATCTCCTGTAGGAAAAACAAAAGTATGATTATGATTATCAATATGTTTTTGCAATGAAATTGCAGTCTACTTTATTTTGGAGAGTTCTTCATCTTTCTGCATGAGTTGCTGCAACATATTTTCCTTTTCCTTCTCTACCTCTGCAAATTCTGTGGCCATTGCATTAGTCTTTGTGAGGTCATTTAGAATCAATTGACCTGTTTGCATATGAAAATTCATTTTATCCATCAGTGGAATTTTCTTTACATCCACAGTCACATTGACAGTGTTGAAATTGCTAGAAGAACCAATTGACATATCTGTAGGATGTGAGAAGGAAATTCTAAACTAATCTTTCTCAAGATCCATTATAGTTAAAAATCTTGTTTATTCAGCAGTGAATTGATGTTTAGATTGCACCTCCATGTTGGCTTTCATCCTATGATTTCTTTCTTCAATTTGTGAAAACATTTGTTTAATCAAGGGCACCTATTCATGAGAAGCTTCATTATTCCTAGGTGAGGCAGGAGCATTTTGTTCTTCTCCCAAATGTAAAGAGAAACTAGGAGCAGTAGATGTAGGCTCTTTAGTAAGTTTTGTTCTCTTCATGGCTCCCTGCTCCTCATCATCTAGATCAATAACCACTTCCTTAGTTCTTTTAGTTGTTTTCTCTGCTATGATAGGAGTTTGAACGTTTACATCTACTGAACTCTTCACATCTTTACATGCTATCTTCTCTTGTTCTGGCCTACTTTCATGAAAGAAAGAAGAGTACCCATTCTCAATTCTTCTATTTGAAATCACACTATATGGGTCGTAAGCCCAACTTTCTCCTAGTAGCATATGCATGTCATCCAACATTTTTGTTACTTCATCAAATGCTTGCCTCATATTTATTATGAAAGGGCCTGCAACCATGGGTAATTTATACATGTGTCCTTTCTTCATAGGCACAAAATGAACCTGATCAACATTTAGACTTTGTCTAATGAACTCTAAAGCAAAAAGCCTCATTGGTACAAAAGTTGGGATTCTATAAGGCTCAACACTTGCTCCATATAGCCTTCTTTCAGAATATTCCTAAAAAACAAACCAATCTCCATATTTTCAATCGTTTCCTAAATGTAGAAACTCCTGAGCTTTAGGTAAGAAACATGCAGGAGGATTTTGGGAAAAATACTGAGAGGGGGAAATTAGATACGATATTCTGACATATTCAAAACTTTTTACTTTTGCACTCTTTAAAAACCATACGCTACTCTCCTTTAGTAAACTCGCGTATATACGCGGATATCCTTCATGCAACTCGCGTATTAGCAGATATCTAAATATGCAGATATTTATTAACTTAATTCTTTGCACTATTCAATCATCTGATGTTAAGTTAATAGTAAACATGTGTAATAACAACAGAATAAACCATCACACAAAACATCACACATGAACACCAGGATTTTTAGGTGGAAACCCAAGTCGGGAGAAAACCACCGCTGCAGTTGCTCAGCCTTCAATATTTTATTATATAGAAAACATCTTACAACATATGTGCTGGTGCAGACTCCTACCAGCACGCAGGCACCCACCTGCGCTCGTTTACCAGCCTCTCCTGGAAGAGAGCTCCAACCCCCTGACTCGTTTACCAGCCTCTCCTGGAAGGGAGCTACGACCCCTTGCTCTCGTTTACCAGCCTCACCTGGAAGGCAGCTACAACCCCTGACTGAAGGCTACAACCCTCAGCACCTCTATGGACCACGTTTCATCAATTTTCACACTGGATCCAACAAATTCAAAAGAACACAACTTGTAGGCCATATTTCATCATATTTTTAGACTGTACCCTCTTCACATGTTTAAGCTCCATCATTCAACCAAACTGAAACATACAACTCAGAACAGTAGAATACAGATAGCAGCAGCACATCAGAACAGATCAGACATTTCTTACCACACACTTCAGCAAACCCTAGTTTGCATACGCGCTTTCCTTTCACTGATGTCGCATATATACGCACTTCCATCCACATAAACCAGCGTCTACTTCAGTACAAATTACAAAGCCAATTTCATTGCGCATACGCGCTTCCTCTTCGGTGAACTAGCGTATGGATCTTCAACCATTACAGAGCTGCATACTTCTTCTGATCAGATATTCAGTTCAGATTCAACCCTTTACTTCAGACAGATGTTCGCTTAGATGTCTCATCACAGATCTAATCATTCCATAAACAGATCTAGAAAATGCAAGTACCATCTGGGATCTAGATCCCCTTCTTCATCATTGGTGCATCATGCATTCAGATCTATCATTCAGTGTAACCCTTTCAGCATTGAGATATACTTCGAGTGAAGTGACTCATTTAAGACTTGGAGACATCTTGCACCACACTCATGATATGCTATTGAATTTCTTCTCCTTTGCCAGGTTTACTGCCATAAGCCTTAACTTAGCCATGAGCCCAAAACTACATTACTTTCCGATGGTATTCCTGGACGGGGTCATTTAGACGAATCATTACCCAATACAATGGGTCAATACCATGGTGGTTACCCCTGGTTTTGCACTTTATGAGCGCTTTTTCCCATACGCGACTTGGCACGTACTTTACTGCGTGCATACGCGACTTCTCCTAGGAAAATCAGCTTATGCCTTGAGACATACTCTTTTCACCATAGATTTAGCACATGCTGAAATCCTTTCTTCATTGCCTTCTGTACTCACTGTAGATACATCAGATTTAGTTCATCAGGGCATATTCTATCAAGCACAACTTCATCAAGTAAGTTGCCATCATCGTCATCAAGAGGGTTGCCATTCATGGACAACACTCAGCATTATATTGCTAACAAACATTATTGCATATCAGATTTACATCATTTACCAAGTCCATCAGGTCAAGACTAACTTCATCAGGTGGTTTTCCATAAAGGACAACACATGTCAATAGTCTCATGTCTTCATCTTCATTCAGTGGGTTGCCATTAAGGACAACACTCTACATCATATTGCCAACAATCTCCCCCTTTGGACTTGATGGCAACCACGATGGTGTTTGATCACCACAACCATTCTTTCTCTTCATTCAAACACCGTGTCACTCTCCCCCTTTGACATCAAGGGCAAAGGGTGGACCAAAGCCAATGTACTCTCCCCCTTTTCTCCTCATGTGGAAGAAGCGTTCTGCAGATCTGATATGTACTGAAGTGACCAAGCTCCCCCTGAGTTTATGCTGAATCTTCAAACATATTTTCCAATGAAGTACATGACTCTATGACTTTCCTATCACCAAAGACTCATACTTACATCAAAGATCCATCCAAGTGGATTTACATATGAGACTCAAGTACCCAACCAAGTGGGTTTACACATTTCAACTCAGTTACCCAACCAAGTGGGTTTACAAAATTTGACAAGTCCTTTACATGACTGAATATTACAATTTTACATCATGGGTCTCAACAAGACCTTTTCACCAAATTACAAAAATGACCATTTAAGACCAACACCTAGAAAGTCCTCAAGAAAGAGAACATATTTCAGAACCATCATAAAGCCAACAATGCATTATACTCAGCAAAGCTAATGCTCCCCCTGAATCTGTGCATCCAAGCATCCTTTTCATGTGACCAAGGCTCCCCCTTAGTTTGTGCATCCTGAACACTTTCACCAACAAATCATCAAAGCATCTTCATCAAATCATGAGAAATAGAATTATGGGAACTGGAACACCACCAGAGATATCAAACAGTATCAGAGATACCAAACAGCACTGCAGCTGTGCTGAAGAGAGCTGACTCCAACCAGAAAAATGTCAGCAATCAGACATACACGGTTTTCTGTGCAGGAACTCGCGTATATACGCGACTGTGTTTCAGGAAATCCGCGTATCCCATGCCATCTTCTAAATTCATGCAGATTTTTTCTTTTGACTGGCAGAGAACACTCCCAGTTTCTGTCTTAGATACTCGAATGCTTCCCTGGGCAGAGATTTGGTAAAGATATCAGCAACTTGTTCTTTGGAGGGAACATACTCCAACTTCACCTTTTGCTCAAGCACTTGTTCACGTAAGAAGTGATACTTGATGGGAATGTGCTTGGTCTTCGAATGCATAACATGATTCTTTGAAATACTGATGGCACTTGTATTGTCACACTTAATGGGGATAGGAGGTGTACATTTAATTTGAAAATCTTGTAAAGTTTGCATCATCCAAAGGAGTTGAGTGCAACATGATGCGGCAGCCACATATTCAGCTTCTGCTGTAGATAAAGCAATAGAATTTTTCTTCTTGCTGAACCAAGATACTAACAGGGGTCCCATATAGAATGCACCACCACTAGTGTTTTTCCGATCATCAACACTTCCAGCCCAATCTGCATCAGTGTAAGCATGAAGAGTAATATCAGGATTCTTTGGATACCATAGACCAAAGTCTTGCGTTCCTTGTAGATATTTGAATATTCTTTTAACAACCTGAAGGTGAGACTCTTTTGGATTAGCTTGGAATCATCCAACAATCCCAACTGCATGCATAATGTCTGGTCTAGTCCCAGTGAGATAAAGTAGACTTCCTATCATTGATTTATATTCTGGTTGATTCACCGTGGGAGAATCATCATGAGAAATGAGATTGCATCCGGTTATCATTGGTGTACTTACAGGTTTGCATTCTTCCATGCCATACTTCTTCAGAATTTTCTTAAGATATTTTGCTTGTGATAGGAATATACCATATGTAGTTTGATGCACTTGCAAGCCAAGAAAGAATGTTAGTTCCCCAAGTAAAGACATTTCAAATTCTTGCTGCATGACAGAAGCAAATTTTTGACTCATAGATTCTTCGTTACTCCCAAAAATGATATCATCAACATATACAACTACAATCAATAGTTTATCATTTTCAACTTTTGTGTATAAGTTGTTGTCTGCATACCCCTTTGAAAATCCTTGTTGATGAAGATATTTGTCAAGACGATAATACCATGCCCTTGGAGCTTGTTTGAGACCATATAGAGCCTTTTTGAGTTTACAAACAAGATTTTCATCATTTCCCAAAATGAATCCTTCCGGTTGTTCTATATATACTTCTTCTTCTAGATCACCATTAAGAAAAGCAGATTTAACATCCATTTGATAAACTTTGATTTGTTGATAACTTGAAAAAGAAAGAAACATTCTTATGGCTTCAAGTCTAGCTACAGGAGCAAAAGTTTTTTCAAAGTCTATACCTTCCTGTTGAGTATACCCTTTGCAAAGCAGTCTAGCTTTGTTTCTTACAACATCCCCATTCTCATTTAACTTGTTCTTGAAAATTCATTTAGTTCCAATGACATTTTTATCATGTGGTCTTGGTACCAATTCCCAAGTGTCATTCTTTTCAATTTGATCAAGCTCTTCATCCATGGCTTGCTTCCAACATTCATCTTTGCTAGCTTGATTGACATTGTGTGGTTCAATTGTGGATAGAAGTGCCAGATGACTAGAAGATCCCACCAAAGTTCTCCTCGTTCGTACACCCGATTCCTTGTCTCCCAAAATTTGAGATTCAAGATGATTCTTTTGAACATATCTGGATGGAGCTTTTTCAGATAGATCATTTTCAGATTCTCCATTGGATCCACTGTCTACATCATTTCTATTTGATGTATATGGCCATAAGTCACCATCATCTTCTTTTGTTGTTTGTTTTTCTTCTTTAGGAGCTACAGGAGACTCATCAATAACAACATAAATACATTCAACAATATTTCAAAGCCTTTTATTGTAACATGTGTATGCTTTGCTTGAAGATGAGTAGCCAAGAAATATCCCTTCATCTGATCTAGGTTCAAAATTACCAATCTTTTCATCATTATTTTTGATAAAGCATTTGCTTCCAAAAACTTTAAAATGCTTCACAGTGGGAGAATTACCATACCAGAGTTCATATGGATTTTTATCACTATTTACCCGAACATGAGCCTTGTTGAGAATGTTAGCTGCTGTATGTGCTGCTTCACTCCAGAACATGTCAGGAGTTCCAGAATCATCAAGCATAGCTCTAGCCATTTGAACAATTGTTCTATTCATTCTTTTTGCTACGCCATTTTGTTGTGGAGTGCCTGCTACAGAGAACTGTCTTTTTATGCCAGGTTTTTCACAGAATTCAAAAAATTCATTTGATGTATATTCTCCTCCTCGATCAGATCTAAGACACTTGATTCTTAGATCTAATTCATTTTCTACCAATGCTTTGAAGTTCTGAAATTTTTCAAATGCTTCATCTTTGTGTTTAATGAACCCGATCCAACACATTCTAGAGTAGAGTAGTGATCAATAAATAAGATATAATATTCTTCCCCACGTAGTGACTTTTTCCTCATAGGTCCACATATATCAGTATGAATGAGTTCAAGAGGCTTACTTGAAGATCCTTCTTTGGCATTAAATCAACTCTGGTCTGCTTACCGAATTGACAGGATTTGCATATGATACTTTCTGGTGGATTAATATTGGGAAGATCACGAACAACTTGAAGTCTGCTTGGTTTGTTGATTTGAGAGAAGCTCAGATGCCCCAGTCTTCTATGCCATAGCCAATTTTCTGAAGACTTACTCAAGTAACATTGATCTTTGCAGTTCAGTATATACAGGTTGGTTGGATTTCTTTTCCCTCTTATAATAGTTTTACCTGTATCAAGACCACGAACCACACACTCTTTTGAACTAAAGACAACTTCAGTTCCTTGATCACACATTTGACTTACACTTAACAGATTATGCCTTAATCCATCCACATACATGACATCATTAGCCTTCACCTTTTCTTTTAGAAACACGGACCCTTTTCCTTTAATTACAGCAGGAGAATCATTTCCAAATGTTACTTTCTTTTCCTTTTCTAGAGCATTATATGAAAGGATTTTGCTTTTGTCACCTGTCATGTGTCTTGAGCACCCACTATCAATGTACCATTGATTTTCTTCACCTTCTGCAAATAATGCTATCCCACAGTTTTCAACCGGTGGTTCTTTCTTTTTCCACACTTTAGAGCTTGAGGGGACTTGTTCTTTTGGCTGGATCTTGCTCCTGCATTCAGATTCTTCATGGCCAAAGTTATTGCAATAAGTACATTCAACTTCACTTTGAAGAGGAGAAAATTTGTTGTAGGTATTCTTCTTTGGTTCAGTATCCAACCTTTTCTTTCTTGCTTCTCTTGTCATGATGGTTTTATATGCAACACATTGAACAACTTTATGACCAAAATTGTGACAAGTGAAACATTGCCCATTGAAGTAGAAATTTCTGCGATCATGAAATCTTCTATTTGAATTTACCTGTTGGTTGTAGCTTCTTTGATAGCTATCCCTGTTAGTGTTCCTTGAATTGAGATGGTCATGCTTTACCTGTAAAGATCCTTTATTCCCTTGCTGAGTGGCTGAATGTAGTAAACCACCTGCAGCTGCTTTTAGATAATTTGGTGCTGAAGCTTGAGAAGATTCTCCGATATATCCAAGACCTGTCTTTATAAGAGGAGAACGTTGAACCTTGATAGTCTCATCTAAGGTTTCAGATCCTTTAGCAAATCTAAGATTCAAAGTCTTTACTTTCTCAACTTCTTTTCTTTGACTTACCACTTCACATTCTAATTTCTTAATGTGTTTCTTTGCTTCTTCAAACTGCTTTTCAATGGTCTCTCTGATTATCTTTTGTTCTTCTAAGAGATTTTTATATTCTTCTAAGCGTAGTTTGAGTTGATTGTTTTCTTCAAGAAAATCATTTTCCTCTAGAGCATCAACAAAAGTATCCTTTTCTTCTCTAGAATCTTTTGCCATGAGGAGTTTAATATCATGGTCAGAATCTTCTTCATCTTCACTAGATACTTCATCATCATCTTCATTTGCATAATAACTCTTCCTCTTTTCAAATTGTTTCCCTTTACCACGTTTTTCTTTATAGGGACATTTAGCAGCATAGTGACCAAATTTTCCACACTCAAAACATTTGAAGGGAAGCTTATCTTTGAATCATCCGATACCTAGTTGGACCTTTCTCACAAAATTCGCTTCTTCTTCTTCAGATATATAGCTGGAATATTTGACAACTTCCTTTTCTTTTCCTTTTGCAGATGCCTTAAAAGCAGCTTCTCTGATTTGAGATGGACCTCCTTGTCTCATTTAAAAATCAGTCAGAATACCATGTAACTGAACAACAGTAAGAGTTTGGCAGATCTTGCCTTTCTTCAATAGCTGAAACTTTAGAGTCAAATTTTGAAGTCAAGGATCTTAAGAGTTTTTCAAGCAAATTAGTATCAGTTATGGTTTCACCCAAATTTCTCATTCGATTTACAATGTCATCCAGACGTAGGAAGAAATGGGCAATACTCTCATCACTATGCATCTTCAAATTTTCATATTCAATTCTAAGAGTTTGGAGTTTTTCACTTTTTACCTTTGTGTCTCCTTCATAGCTTAGAATGATTTTGTCCCATATTTCTTTTGCTGAATGTAGCTGCATCACTTTAGCAAATTCTGATTCAGACATGCTTCCCAATAAGACATTCATTGCTTTGGCATTGATTTCATACTTCTTTCTTTCAGCTGCATCAGTAGGAATACTTGCCGGGTATTGATAACCTTCTTCCACGATTGCCCATACATCTGCACCAAGACTTTGCAGATATGCTTTTGTTCGTACCTTCTAGAATATCAGATTTCTTCCATTGAATAGAGGTGGCTTTATAGACATCACTCCTTCTTGACTTCCCATTGCGACGGATCTCCTTCAAGCGATCAAGCTTCTGCAGAAGAACCTGCTCTGATACCAATTGTTGGGAAAAATACTGAGAGGGGGGGGGGGGGGGTGAATCAGTATTTACTACATATTCAAATTTTTTTACTTTTTCACTCTCTAAAACCCATACGCTACTTTCCTTTAGTAAACTCGCGTATATATGCGGATATCCTTCATACAACTCGCGTATTAGCAGAGATCTAAATATGCAGATATTTATTAACTTAGTTCTTTGCAATATTCATTCATCTGATGTTAAGTTATCAGTAAACATGTGCAGTAACAACAGAATAAACCATCACACAAAACATCACACATGAACACCAGGATTTTTAGGTGGAAACCCAAGTCGGGAGAAAACCACCGCTGCAGTTGCTCAGCCTTCAATATTTTATTATAGAGAAAACATCTTACAACATATGTGTTGTTAAGTCCCTATATTAATAGTATAGCCCCTTATTATGTTAGTGTAGCCCCCCTTATTGTTATTATTGTACCCCTGTAACCCCCATATTGTTATTATTGTGCCCTTACATTATTATTGTTAGGTCGGCTAGGATTACATTGTGGCCCACTAGGATTATATTGTGGCCCCATGGACTCCTATATATAGAAGGAGTTTTTTTTCATTTGTATCATCCAAGAATTGTTCATTTATGTAATCTATTGGAGGTTGCCCCCTCGAAGTGGCTCATTTCTAAGGCGTTCATATCTCTTTTCTTCTATTTTTGGAGCTGGTTACACAACATTTGGTATCAGAGGTTGGGATTCTAGGGTTTCGCTGCTCCAAACAGGTCATCGTGGCATTTTCGCTATAACTTTTTTTCTACGAATTTTCAGAAGCTGAAATTTTTAGGGTGCGAAGCTGAAATCCTGAGGAAGATTTCCTAAAAATTTCAGATCTTGGTTCGCAATATTTTCGGAGATATCATCTGTGGAAGTTAGGTATTTTTTCGCTGCTCCAAACAGGTCATCGTGGAATTTTCGCTATAAATTTGTTTCTACGAAGCTTCAGAAGCTGAAATTTTTAGGGTACGAAGCTGAAATCTTGAGGAAGTTTGTGTCAAAATTTCAGAGCTTGGTTCACAATATTTTCGGAGATATGATCTGTGGAAGTTAGGTTTTTTCTCAGGCTCCTAAACAGGTCATCGTGGCATTTGCGCTATAATGTTTTTTCTACGAAGGTTCAGAATCTGAAATTCATATGGTGTGAAGCTGAAATCCTAAGGAAAGTTGTAAAAAAATTTCAGAGCTTGGTTCGCAATATTTTTGGAGATATGATCTGTGGAAGGTAGTGCTTTCGCAGGCTCCTGAATTGCATCTCAAAGAGGTGATCGTGGGAAAAGTTCAATAACTCTCTCTCTGGGCAGTGGATTTTAGTGCCGTAAAAATTGTTCGCAAGTACACAGACTGTGGTTTCTTGGCTATCAATTTCAGAGACAAAGGACGAAACAGTGACACGTGGCAAGTTCTACAAGTGTGCTCTACTGAACCAGTCCAGAATTAGGTCATTGTGGGAGATTGGACACAACTTTGTCTTGGAAAATCAAAATTAGATCAGACCTATTGCATTCAAAAGATAATTCATAGGGCTACTGCAGTGATGAATTTCAGATATTGAATATTTTCAATTGCGGAGATAATTCAATTTCAATATCGAGCTCCTCAAAGCAAGAAAAAGGTGTGTATTGTTTTTTTCCAAATTGCATAAGTCTTGTTTGAAGAATCAAGTTGAATTGATTCCAAGGGCATATTGGAGAATTTTTGTCAGTAATGGGTTCTATTATGCCTCCAAAAAATAATTCCATACCCATTAAGCCCTTAGAAAGCTATACTATGACGCATGAGGAGGAAGAATTGCAATATGAGATATCAAAATTACGGTACCAAGTGCAACAAGTTTCAATCTTACGAAGAGCAATTGAAGATGAAATAGATGGTTTAAAAGCAAAAATGGAGGCTAAGTTGGATGGTTTGAAGGATCAAATAATAGAAAATATGGATGATAAATTAATTGAAGATCACATCGAGCATCAACAACAAGTTCTCCAACTCTCAAAGGATAACCCAACTTTGGTGCGGAATCTAATGAAACAACAGGAAGATCAACATCACATCGAAAGAAGTTATGAAGTAGTCATAGAAACAAGAACTCGAAAAGTACGATCAATTTCAGAGTATCTCAGCAAGTGGAAGAACTTTCCTGTAAAATATTTCACATGGGAGGATGAAAATTTTATACAGAAGCATCAAGAAATAATCAAGCGTTGAGGACAACACTTGTTTGAAGGAGAGGGGCATGTTAAGTCCCTATATTAATAGTGTAGCCCCTTATTATGTTAGTGTAGCCCCCCTTATTGTTATTATTGTACCACTGTAACCCCCATATTGTTATTATTGTGCCCTTACATTATTATTGTTAGGTCGGCTAGGATTACATTGTGGCCCACTAGGATTATATTGTGGCCCCATGGACTCCTAATATATAGAAGGAGTTTTTGTTCATTTGTATCATCCAAGAATTGTTCATTTATGTAATGTATTGGAGGTTGTCCCCTCGAAGTGGCTCATTTCTAAGGCGTTCATATATCTTTTCTTCTATTTTTGGAGCTGGTTACACAACATGTGCTGGTGCAGACTCCTACCAGCACGCAGGCACCCACCTGCGCTCGTTTACCAGCCTCTCCTGGAAGGGAGCTCCAACCCCCTGAATCGTTTACCAGCCTCTCCTGGAAGGGAGCTACGACCCCCTGCTCTTGTTTAGCAGCCTCACCTGGAAGGCAGCTACAACCCCTGACTGAAGGCTACAACCCTCAGCACCTCTATGGACCACGTTTCATCAATTTTCACACTGGATCCAACAACTTCAAAAGAACACAACTTGTAGGCCATATTTCATCATATTTTCAGACTGTACCCTCTTCACATGTTTAAGCTCCATCATTCAACCAAACTGAAACAAACAACTTAGAACAGTAGAATACAGATAGCAGCAGCACATCAGAACAGATCAGATATTTCTTACCACACACTTCAGCAAACCCTAGTTTGCATACGCGCTTTCCTTTCACTGATGTCGCGTATATATGCGCTTCCGTCCACATAAACCAGCCTATACTTCAGTACAAATTACAAATCCAATTTCATTGCGCATACGCGCTTTCTCTTCAGCGAAGCCGCGTATATACGCGCTTCCTCTTCGGTGAACTAGCGTATGGATCTTCAACCATTACAGAGCTGCATACTTCTTCCGATCAGATATTCAGTTCAGATTCAACCCTTTACTTCAGACAGATGTTCGCCTAGATGTCTCATCACAGATCTAGCAAATGCAAGTACAATACAGATCTAGATCCCCTTCTTCATCATTGGTGCATCATGCATTCAGATCTATCATTCAATTGTAACCCTTTCCATTCAGATATACTTCAGAGTGAAGTATTCATTCAAGACCAGACATCTTTCACCCACACTCATGATATGCACAATGAATTTCTTCTCCTTATATAGGTTTACCCTTTTTCAATACCATGAGCCAATACCATGAGCCCAAAACTACATTACTTTCCAATGGTATTCCTGGACGGGGTCATTTAGACAAATCATTACCCAATACAATGGGTCAATACCATGGTGGTTACCCCTGGTTTTTCACTTTATGAGCGCTTTTGCCCATACGTGACTTGGCACGTACTTTACCACGTGCATACGCGACTTCTCCTAGGCAAATCCGCGTATGCCTTGAGACATACTATTTTCACCATAGATTTAGCACATGTTGAAATCCTTTCTTCATTGCCTTCTGTACTCACTATAGATACATCAGATTTAGTTCATCAGGGCATATTCTATCAAGCACAACTTCATCAAGTAAGTTGCCATCATCGTCATCAAGAGGGTTGCCATTCACGGACAACACTCAGCATTATATTGCTAACAAACATTATTGCATATCAGATTTACATCATTTACCAAGTCCATCAGGTCAAGACTAACTTCATCAGGTGGTTTGCCATCAAGGACAACACATGTCAATAGTCTCATGTCTTCATCTTCATTCAGTGGGTTGCCATCAAGGACAACACTCTGCATCATATTGCCAACAGAGGACTTCCATTCAATATTTTGTATGCATTTGGCATGTAATAGCTAGCAAAATCAAACAACCCAACTTCATTTTTCTCCCTTATAACTACATCTTTCCAGAATATCATTGATTTCCTTATTTTATTTACATCCATAATATTTAGACCTAAATGCATGAATTCTTCCATATTCTGGTATAACAATAAATATAAAATTAATGAGGGAAATTTAAAGGAACCTTTTAATGAAAGGCTCATCAGCTGTGAGTTGACTTCTTCCTACCAATATGATGGAATATCTAGCACCATTCCTAGCTTCATCATCATGGAAAATATCCCTAGAACGAATTTATCCATTGTATTATGATCATCCTTACCCATAATTTTTGCAATATGACTCAATACTGGACGAGTCTCAGCATCAAAAGCCCCCATATCAAACTCCTTGCAATCTGGCTGAAACTGATTCATGTCAAGATTCAAATGAATCATGAACTGATTGAATTATTCTCCTGCAATATTATCATAATATTGAACCAATGAATCGTAAAAAAATTGAATGGATGACTTTGACTCAGGATAGCAAAGGGCTTGGTGGATTAATAGGGTAGACACCTACAGAACATTTTCTCCTTGGGAATTCATGACAAAACATTTCCCTGGAGACATGATGGATACCAACCAATAGATAAATTCATGGAAAATGTGGGTTTCAGGAATGCATATAGACAAAAATCCAGACTTGACCATGGCATAATATACAGGGAAAGCTTTGTCATTCAAGATAACTTGATGGTAGAAAGGGAGGTGAATTACTAAACAGAGGTTATCTTGAATATCCCTCTCAATATCCATGAGAGGGATATGGCTAGTTGAACCTGAAAAGGATGATTGTTTAGCCATGGTTGAAACTTTACGTGAAAACATTTTACAGGGTGGTCAAATTTGCAGGTGGAAGAAAGGTAAAATAGGGTGCAACACAAAAAATCACAAGTAATTAAAAAAAAAAAAAATTTCCTTAAATAGGTGGCGCGGGTTTTAAATTAAACGCTGACAAGACGCACTAGAAGATGTTAACTATGCTTGACGCGGAAGATAGCTGTGACCAATTCAGTGTCTTATGTCACTGCGGGGGCTCTCGGCGTAAGGAGAAAAACTTTGGCTACTACCCCCGCATTCAATCTCTATCATTGATCTTCGTTGTCCCCACAGTCAACCAGGTCAACTGCGGAGGCACTCCTCATGGTATCTAGTGTGCTAGTTGTGCCTACGGGTTGGTATTTTTGATAAAGATTTTAATGATCAACAATTTCCGCCAATCAAATCAATCATTGTTTAACATTTAATACTGGACCCACAACTATAAAGTTTAAATGTTTAAACTTTAACTTAAACTTTTACGAACCTAGATCTTTTTCCATGCTAAAGTATAAGACTTCGATACTTTAACATATTTTCCAACAATTTCTTATTTTTATATTTTCAAATAGTTGAAAAATGAAAGGATATGCATATCATCCACAACATCTGTCTCCACCTGGGGATAGTGTTTTTTGCCACGAAACAATAAGAACCTGCAGATCAGTGCCTTCACTTCATGAATGGAGTCAAAAATTGCTTGATGAGAAATATATAGTGAGAGGAAACTGAATATGTATAAAAATTAACTAATTACCTTTAGCGTTGAAAATAATGTTTTAGATACTGCCCATTTACAGGAAGTTCTACTACTTCTCCATCAAGATCTTCCAGCATGAAAGTTTTATTTGATCTGGCTTCAAAGATTTTGTAAGGACGATACCATAAAGGATCAAATTTACCATGTTTCCCTTTCTCTTCCCTTTTGGTATCCCATCTTAATACTAGATCTCTAGCCTGAAACAATATTTCTCTAGCCTTTCTATCAAAAATAGACTTCATATTCTCCTGATAAGTGACCAAATTGTCTCTGACTTTATTTCTTCTTTCACTCAATTATATCACCTTGTTTAGTCTTCTGATCAAGGCATTAGGTTCCTATTGAGAGTCTTGAAGAAAAGAAATTACTAGTCTTGCTAGCTGAGTGAGAAAAAAAGCCTAAGCACCATATACCAATTCATAAGGAGACTTACCAGTGGATATTTTAGTAGTCGTCCTCACTACCCATAAAGCAAAAATCATCTTTGAATCCCAATCCTTCCGGTTCTCATTGATTGTTTTCTTCAAGATTTTCACCAATGTTATATTAGACGATTCTGCTAATCCATTTCCTTGAGGATTATATGCTGTAGAGTGAGATAATAGTACATTATATGTCTAACAAAAATTTATGAACCTGACTGAGTTGAAAACTTGAGCATTGTCTATTACAATCTTCACTGGATATCCAAATGTGCTAAAAATATTATCTTCTAAAAGCTTCATCACAACCAAATCATTTTCTTTTCTAGTAGGAATTGCCTCTACCCATTTTGTGAAATAATTAGTAGCAGTTAGAATCCATTTTAACTTCCCACTTGATGGTGTATTAATCTCTCCAATGAAATCCAATCCCCATTGTCTGAATGGTTCTTCAATAAACATAGGAAGGAGAGGTAAAGGTGCTAACCTTTTCTTTTCTACAAACAATTTTCATTTTTGGCAACTTCTAACAGTTCTATGTACATCAGCAAATAAAGAGGGCCAATAAAAACTTAATTTAAGAATCTTATGAGCAGTTAATTTCTAGTTGTAATGACCTCCACACAAGCATTCATGATATTATTTAATCACCTCCATGGTTTCCTCTTCTGTCAAACATAACAGCAATACACCAACAAGATCTTTCCAATACAACTTAGATTCAATTATAACATAAGGTTGAGCTTTAAGTTTCAGAACTTTGTACTTAGCTTTGTTTATTGAAGGGGGACATGAAAAGAAACAGAGATAATGAATGATATCTTTATACCAATATGAGTACATAAATTTATATTTAATTGCTAACTTTGTCTTAATCTAATATGTTTCTTCAGTCACTTCATCTACAGTTGCAAGTAAGCTAATTCCCAAAGCTTGGAAATTAGATTTTGTCAACAATTTAGCCAGTCCCTGTCTTTTGAATAACTTTGTTGGTTTGATATTCAAGTCATATTCTTGGATTCTGGCAATCCATTTTCCTCTTTTTCCTTCCACATCACTCTGTACTAGCACATCCTTTATAGCAGAATTAGGCACATATGCTACTATTTGAGAATGGAGCACATAAGTTCTGAAAGCCTTTAATGATTTAACTAAAGCATATACCTATTTCTCGAGGATATTATACTTCAGCTCTGCATCTATGAGGACTTTTCTGAAAAAGGCTATAGGTTGTTCACTTCCTTCTTCATTTTTTTTGTAATAACACAATAGCAAAAGTAGAAGATGATGAAAATGAGAAAATTTGAAAAGGCTTTAAGTAATATGGACTGATCAGTATAGGAGCTTCTTGAAGAGCTTCTTTAATTCTTATAAATGATTCTCTTACATCTTTGTCCCATTTTACTTCAACATTGTTTTTTAACATCTCTATTATTCTCCTAAAAATTTCAGCATAATTTGGAACAAATATCCTTAAAAAAATTATTTTTCCCAAAAACCTTTGGATATATTTTTTACTTCTAGGTAGTGGAATTGTCTGTATAGCTTCAACCCTTGCAGAGTCAATATTCACTCCTTGTTTTGAGACTATGTGACCCAACAACTTATCTTCCTCTAAAGCAAACAAAGACTTCCTGGGATTTAATGATAATCCAAATTTTCTGCATTTCAGGAAGGCTTTTCTCAGGTGCTCTAAGTGCTCATCATCAGAATGACTACAAATTTATCACCCACAAAATAAATATCCATTTCCCTTTTAAAAGTAGCTCCTACATTCATGAGAGAAAATGGCATCCTAGCATACATGAATGTTCCCCAAGGTGTGGTGAAAGTAGTTTTCTTCTGATCTTCCTTCTCCACATCCACCAGATTATACCCAGAAAAACCATCAACCATGGATAACCTGAATGCTCTAGTCACTTTCTGCAGAACAAAATCCATCTTTGGTAAAGGATAGTTATCTTTTAGGGAAGCTCTGTTCAAATTTCTGAAGTCCACACATAATCTTATCTCTCCATTTTTCTTCCTGACTGGTACCATATTTGAAACCCAATCTGAATATCTTAGTGAACTATGATTTTTTCTTGCAAAAGTTTTTTCACCTCTTTTTCAATTGGAGCCAGCAATAGTGGGTTAATTTTTTTGAGCTTCTTCTTGTGTGGTTTAACCCCATCTTTTAGTGGTATTCTATTTTGAATAATATCCAAATCATAAGTTTTCAAATCTTCATATGACCATGAAAATACATCCATGAATTGTTTAAAAAGATATAGATACCTTTCTTTGTATGCCTTAGGAACTCCTCTAAACAATTTGACTAATTTAGGCTCATGTTGAGTTCCTAAATTACAGTCCTCCATTTCTCCATCTTGAGATACCTTTTCTGGTTCATTGACATATCTTTAACATCTTACAATCTTTCAAGAGGTACCAAACCTCTGGGAAAAATATTATCTTTCAATTGAATTATCTTCTGATCACCAATTGAATGTTTCAGATTTTTGGACATATCACTTTGACCACATTCATCAACTTCTAAATCGATTTGACTATCTTCAAAATTTCTAATCACTGTTAAAAACTGATTAATTTGTTCATCATCGTAAAAAACCTACCAATGTTTTACATTATCAGGGATTGAAGGCTTGTATCTCAATTCAATTTCATATCTCAATCTTGGATTAATTGGTGGTTTAAATGTGCTAGCTGCAACTGCCAATGACTCTGCCATTATGTTCTCTTCTCTTGGAATAAACTGTAAATTAAAAGCTTCAAAATAATTTTCAACTAAATCCCACACCTCATTTCTATAAGATCTCAATCTGGGATGTTTAGTTTGGCGCCAATTCCTAATTTGTCTTATGATTAATTCAGAGTCACAAAAAATAGATAAAAACTGAATTCTCATCTATTTAGCTATTTGCAGACTTAGAATCAATGCTTCATATTCAGCCACATTATTAGTATATTCGAATTCCAATTTGAAGGAAAAAGGTAAAAATTTACCTTCAGGAGATATAAATATGAATCCAGCTCCAGCGCCCTCCTTAGAGAAGGCACCATCAAAATAACACTTCCAAATTTTATTTGAACATAGCTCTTTATGTACATTGACTGAAGAAAGATGTTTTTGTGAATCTTCAGCAAATTCTGCATCTTCATGCAACATGAAAGAAGAGACATTCTCCTTCTCTTGACCATAAATGGGGGAATTACCTGCATCTTTCTTGGTAGTAGTTTTCAAAAATCTAGTTTCTTTCTATAACCTCCTTTCCTCCCCATTAAAAACAGGAATAATAGCATATGTGAAATCTAATTTCAAAACTCCTCCAAGCTTTGCCCGCTAAGATCTAGACAACAACATACCAAATCTGGTCAGAATATCTGCTACTACCACATCCATCATAATACTTTTAGATGGAATTTGAGCTAAGGAAACAACCATGTCTTTGATAAGACCTACACACTTCACCCTTTTTGAATCAAAGGAATAAAGGTCTCTATATGGTTTGGTGATTTGTAAATTTAACTCTTTCATCGCAGAAAGTGGCATTATATTATGTGATGCACAAGAATCTAGCATACAATTATGTAAAATGAAATCATGCAACAGAACTGATATATAAAAAGGTGGAATAAAAGAATCTACCTCTTCAACATGAGGTCCAAAAGTAACCACTGGTTTATCTTCTTACAGATTCACTATATCACCCACCTCATCATACTGAGATAAATTAATAAACTCTACAATTTCTTTCTTATAACCACGTTCTTTAACCAACTCAAGAAGGGGTACTTGAATCTTTACTTTTTCTAATTCTTTAGAAAAACTGAAGTTTTGATTTTTTTTTTATTAATTTTTCAGATTCTTCTTGGTTCTTGCTTGAATTTGTATGTTGATTAGGAACAATGGAAATTTCCTCCAACATATTAGGGTCATTGGGCTTTACTTAGGAAGCCTCAACTTGCTGCTTCTCTTTTTATTTTTCTTGATTCATGGGTTGCTTACCCTTATCTGATTTTTTAATTGAATTCTTCTATGGTGGAGTCGCCATTGGAGTAGGTACTGATTTTGATTCCTCTTCTTCATCATCTTGAGTTCTCAACCATTTTTTTTACCTCAAATTTTATTTTTTATGCAACTCTCCTTGCATAAAATCAGTAAATTGTTTACAATAATCATCCATTTCTTGTTGATCAAATGAGACATCAGATTCTTTATATTCTTCTGCATATCCTTTCTCACTTTCTTATTTTGTTTCACCATCTTCCATATACATAGCATAAATTTCATCTTCATCTTCTTTCTGATCATTTTTAGCGGAATGTGATGGGGCTGCCTCTATATATAAAGGTGCTTGGACTTGATCTTGATCTTTTCTTTCTCTCTGTAGAATTTGTAGGCGTTGTTTTCTAAATTGGGGGTTGAAAACCCCTCTGTTTTGTTGTGAAGGTTTCTTGTTATCTAATTCCATCTTTACTAATTTGTTTGAAAAAATTTTAATGACCTTATTCATATCCTCTATCCTTTGATCTTGTGATGAATCTTCTTCTTTAGCTTTTCCTTTGTCTTGAACCTTTCTAGCAATAGTCATGTTTTCCTCAATCTCTAAGGCATCAGTTTGGATTTGTTCAAGAGTGGAAGCTCTTCTTTATCTCAAGGTAAAACTGAAATCTCATATAAATGCCCTAGTGAAAACAACCCTTGCTCCAATAGGAGGAGGTTTCATTTCCACAGGAAAGCTATTGTACAACCTATTAAATCTTTTGATAAAATCACTCATACTTTAATTTGATTTTTTCTTTATAGGATTAAACTATGTTAAAGAATAACCATGGTCTCTTTTTTCACACCATCTCTGGACGAATTGTCTTTCTAATTCATCCCAATAATTGATTGAACCATTTGGTAATCCTTTGAATGATTTTCTTGCCTTTCCACCTAGAGTCTGTACAAAAAGTCTCATTACAACATCAAGATGCTCTACATTAAAGTTTTCAGCAAAAGTGAAAAACAATGGCAAGTGTTGTTCTGTAGTTATTTCATCTTCACCAGTAAATATAGGAAGTAACTTAAGGTACTCCTGAGGCATTGCATTCATTGGTTGGGATAGATTTAATGGTGCATATATATTCATCAAGAAAGTAGGGGCTGCCATGTTTATGCCACTACTCCTTGAGCGGGGGTAAAATGAATACCAATTGTAGGTGGGGATAAAAGAGTGTTATAGCATCATTTCTCACCTTCATATGATTCATGATTGCTTTTATGGCTTTGGGCACCCATTCCTACAGACTTGGACAAATTCACTAAAAAACAGTGTAAAAATCCCCATACGCGGTTATGCCCACTTTTTTCCGCGTGTATACGCGAGTCCACGTGCACTTTTCCGCGTATGCCATTAAAATGATTAAAAAATATATAAAAATTCCCTATTTTTGGGCTGGGTTGATGGTTACTCTGGTAGTTCAACCACCCTATCATGTGGCCAACTGTTTCCAACTGTTGAAACTACTTGGAGGGAGTATAAAAGCCCCTCATGTGCATGGCCTAAGGGAGAGAGAGAAATTATTGATATTATACTCTGTTGGTATTCCATATCCAAGTCTGAATTCCAGTGCCTCCTGCACCTCCCAGTTCATTATAGGAAACCTTTGTTTCCTGGAGATGCTCATCTTCCTATATGTCATCTCGTATGCACCAGTTTGGAAGGAATCTTAGCGAGGCAAGGGTGCGACGGATCCGGACGACGGTCTGCTCGAAGATCGTGGGAGGATTCAGGTGATATCTCCACTTGTTATTTCTGTACATGCTATTTATAATACAGAAGTACCATCTTGTTCCCGAAATATACGTGTTAGTGTCTGCTTGCATATATGAGAATATTGTTATTTAAGCATTCATTATGGTTTATCTAATGTTTTATATGGATTTCAGTAACATTTAGAGTAGATATATGTTGTACAACTAGTTCTTCGTGCTTGTTTCTTCTTGTCTTTCAGGTTAATAAGGAAGAAGGGTTGCTGGGGGTTTGGACCCCGCGGGATCTGCTTCAACCGTAGGACCTATGGGTAACTTCCTCGATCTACTCTATTTAGTTTTTCATGAACATGTATGGTTGTGTGAGTCCTTCTTAAGTAGCATGCCCCTGCTCTGTGGAGGTTTAAACCCAACAAACCTCTAGGGTGATATTCCCCGAAATAGAACTGGCGACTCCGCTGGGGATCGCATTCTTGTGATTCCCTTGTTGGGTGGTTTCAGATGTTTGATAGGTTTCCAACAGTTTTAACTTTCATTTGCAGTCCAATTTCCTTTTTCTTAGTCAGTCTGAAGTCCTGGTTTCTTATCCAGGCTTGATCCTGTTTGTTTTTTCATTATCTACCTTTATATACGCACTTTTTTCTGCACACAGTTGTGTATACACGCAAGTTTGTCTAAAGGGAGTCGCGTATACGCGTGTTTCCTTTAGCACAGTCGCGTATGCACGCTTGTTGCTAAACTGCGAAGTAGCGTATACCTAGGCTGATTTTGAATTTTTGGGTTTCTTGACTTCTTAGTCCTTTCTGGTTATGGAGACCTATTTCTACAGTGTCTTTGTACCCTCTGGATTGTGAAGGAAGTGGTCTTTGGTCTTTTCTCTCTTTTGTTTGATTAAAAACTAGTCTTTTTGGAAAAGTGTTGTTGTTGGTGCTGGCACTCCTGGTTTGAGTACCAAGATCTCTTTCTGAGTATTCTTGGCTTTTCTGCTTTATCAAAACAGAGAGCTTTTGCTCGTTTACTCGTTTACTCGTTCCTATCTTTGTGTTTTTCTTTGCACTACGATTTTTTCCCGTTTCTTGGTTGGTTTTCTTGAGTTATCTAGGCTAGGTCTTGTTGCAATTTTTGGAGAGTCTTTCTTGCTTCTTCGAAGTTTTTGTTTGTGGCAAGGTTGTACTATTCTTCTAGGCTGAGTGGCCGAGTTTTCTTGTCTTCTTTTGCTCTTATTTATCTTGCTACTAGTTAGCCTTATAAGATTCGGAGCATTGTTGAAGTTTGTGCTTGAAATTCAGTATTGTTTGGCTTGGAATTTGATAGTTTTGCTTGGTCTTTTCGAGCTCTTTCTTTATAAAACTCAAAAGCTCAAAAACATTTTTGCTTTGCTTTTGTTTTTGCATTTTAAAATCTCAAAAAACATTTTGTCTTGTTTCTTGCTTTTGTTGTTGCATTTTTGTTTTCGTTTCGCTATATCTTTTGAAGCTTTGTTGAAGTTTCTTGCTTTTGGTGTTTGGCTTGATTTTGGAAAGAAGTTTTCATTGATTTCTTCTTCTTGTTTTTAAGAATTTTTGGTGTCTTCATATTAAGAGTTCTTGTTTTCGAGAACTAGCTTTTTGGACAACCAAAAAGAGTTAAAACTGAAGGAGCTTTTGGGAAATTTCACTCTGCTTTAGGAGATTTTGCATCTTAGAATTTGCATGCTTGTAGTGATTTGCATTAGGTGCATTTAAGCATTTATTCATTTTCGTAGTTTTTGTGAGTGTGAGTTTGTTATCTGAAAAGAAAAAATACAATTTGTAGTCTCGTAGAACCTGTATAGAAGTTGCATTTGCATGTAGTTTGGTTTTTATTAATTTCTTTTCTGCGTCAAAACGCCATAAGTTTCATCTCCGTATCCTTGTGACTTAACATAACAGCCCATTAAAATAAGCGATATAATTTAAAATCAACTAGCAAGTTTTCTAAGTGTCATACACCAACTAGCTAGGTTGTAGGGCCTTGGAATAGGTGAGTGGAGAGTAAACTCTCCAAGGCCGCTCAAACAAAACATAGAAGTTGATTAATTGAGCGAAATCCAACTCCATTAGGTGGACCGGGAAAGCTCTCCTCCAGAGAGTCAAGCGCGAGGGGAAGTGAAGGCTGAGAAGAGGGATACCCCCTCTCTGATTAGCTGAATCTGACCTCAAGATCGTTTCACCCGGCTTCTGATACGGATTGGTGCCCATAGTTGCCACTCCTAGGTTCCACACAGGTGACTGCGGGGGGGGGAATACTCGTGCTACCTGAGGCCTACGTCACATCACTTTCAGCAGTACTTCTGGGGGGTGCCCTTGTGAAGCTTGGGTGCTTGAGCCGGTAAAGGCTGTCGTTAGGAGGTCGGCATAACTATTTCTGATACCTTCGCTAGTTGTTCTGGGCCGTAATTATCCCAGACTGCTTTCGGGAGGTCCTATATTTTGCTTTCCTATATTTTGGTGTCCGGTCCTCATCACCCGGAGCGGAAATACTTGGAGGCTGTTTGCTTGATTATATCTCAGGGATTTTTTCTTTTAGTGAGTGCTCTTTTCTCCTAGCTTGCCTAGCTTTACACTTTTTGAGTCTAATTAAAATCTATAAAAGTGGCCGATCAAGCACCTCGTTGATCGAGGAGAATCCGAGGGTTATCTCCCGAGAGTTCAGAGCCTTCTTTGAGAAGGCGTAGGAGTGATTTAGCAGGTGGTTACCACCCGGTTGCGTCTGATGCAGTGGAGAGAGATCCTCCATAGGGGTCTGAAGGTTTCATAGCTGATTCTGGTGTTGGTTCTGAGAGGAGCGTTCCGCTCACCTCGCGAGTTTTATTTCCTGAGGAAGAATATTTTCAAATTGAAGACATACCTGAACCTCCTGCGTCAGGTCCATCTCCTCTTCCTCCTGATTATCCGTTCATTGTTCAGTACATCGGACCTGAGTCAGAGAGACTGGAAGATCTTCTGTATCATTCTTACCTTTCGATGGCCACGACTGGGAACGCGGCTTCTGCTGTGAGTGCTGCAGGCATTCAGACTCCTGCTTCTGTTGAAGCAGGGGGCACCATTGCTTCATCTTCGATTGCTTCTAGTGATGTTGTGTTTGGCTCTGGTTTCACCCAAGCACATGCTTCTCAATATGGTCCCTTCTGTTTTGGAATGCCCACTAGTGGGATTCCTTCTTTTTCCTTTTCCGCTACTTCAACTGGATCTACACCCATGTCTTCCATGGCTAGTGGATCAGCTTCGTTTCAAGGGTTCCCCTTTGGAACTAGACACATTCCTAGTTCGAATCCTTCTTTAGGGTCCTTTCCGTTTACTTCTCAGACCCAGAGTTTCAACCCTTGGTCTGGGGGGCAAAGTTCGACTACTTTTACAGGTTGGAACCCTGTATTCACTACAGCGGGGGCAGGGAATCAGTTTTATGCAGGTCATCAAGGGAATACTTCTTTCCCTTCGTCGAGTGCTTATCAGACTTTTTCTCCTCTCTCTAATGCTTGGAACCCCTACCAGGGGCTTTCCTCTTCATTTAATACTTCAGCGGGGGGAACTAGTCTGGGCTTTGGTAACTCGGCGTGGGGAGGAGGTTCTTCTCCTTTTGCTACGAGTTATTTCTGGCAACCTGGTGCCTCATCAAATCCAGGGTATTCTTTTCAGAATGTTGGGAATCCATCCCATCGAGGATGGAATCCTCAGGCTCTGCCTCGCTTACCTTTTATGGCAACATTAAACTTGCCAGATCTGTCGAAGTTGACTAATGATCTGATTCGTTATAGTCCGGGGTGGCCTCCGGTTCCCACCAAACTTCCTTCAAACATTCCAAAGTTTGAAGGTAAGAATGGAGAAGATTCGGCTGACCACATCACCACTTTCCACTTATGGTGTTCTTCGAACTCCCTGATCAATGATTCGATTAGGTTGAGATTATTTCAACGCACCCTAACTAGAAACGCTGCCAAATGGTATATCGAGCTCACTGGGGGAAGTTTTGCTACATTTGGAGAACTGGCTGTCACATTTCTAAACCAATTTCAGTTTCCTGTCAGATATGAGGCTGGGACGGAACTCCTGGCTAATTTTAAGCAGGACGAGGCAACTCACATTTCTGATCACATTCAGGAATGGAGGACAAGGAAGAGGCTTATTAAAGCTCATATTCCAGGAGAATTCCTTCTCGAATGGTTTCTGAAATCTCTAGAGTCAGACATTTCAAAAGATGTATCCCTATCTGGGGTATTTTTTGAGGAGCAGGCCATTGTTAGGGCCCAGCAACTGGAATTGATCTATTCTCAGTCTGGGGTCCTCTATAAATATTTGCCCAATGCTCCTCACTCCAAATTAGATTTATCCAAAACTAAGCCTGGTCCGCATGGTGATGGGCTTATCGGATCGGTCAATAGTGGTGCAGCCAGCCTGCTTTCTCAACTGCAGCAGTTGTCTTTGCAATCTGCTCCTTCTAGTCAGGCTGTGTCTGCCGAGTCATCGCCTTCCCAGTCTTTGTCCATAAATGTTGTCCAAGCTTCTGATCCCAAAGGAAATCAATAATCTGAAGGGAAGAAGAAGGGACGAAATAACAAGAAGAAGGGAAAGAACGGGAAGGGTAATGCAAACAAAACCAACGAGCGCGTTGGTGAGGGTCCAAAGGAGAAGAAGAAAGTGAAGTTTCCATGCAAGCTATGTGCTGGAGACCATCTCATGCACCTTTTCCCTAAAATTCAAGATGCTCAGTGCTTGTTAGCTCAGTAGGGTTCTTCTAGTTCCCAGGCTGTGTTAACAAACCCTTTTCCCCAATGGCAACAGTTAGTTGTTGGTGCGAACCAAAATCCTGGGGCTTCCTCTGGGAGCACCCAGGAAGGGGAAATTCCATCGAACATTTTCATGATGAGTGCTCACGCGGATATCGCTACGCAATCCCGTGATTATGGCGGAGAAGAGTCTTCGAAAGCTAAGGAAGTTCCTGATGCTACTGAGCCACTTCACATTACGAAGCCTACTGTTGAGTCTATGCCTCGGATGCCCAAAGCATCTACTAAGCGGTCGACAATTAATCTGAATGCTAGGGCTGCCTAGAACTACTCGATTGTGGAAGATCTGGCGCAGTGTCCTTGTGCTATGTCGGCTTTAGAGGTACCCCAGTCTTGTCTAGCTCAGCGCAGTGCTTTGCTCATTGCCATTGGGGCTATTGATCTGAAAAATTCTCTTCTGATTACTTTTGATATGACTAATTTTAAGAAGAGACTTCCTCATCACATGGCTTTTCATATTAAATCATCGTATCGGAAGTGTAACATCTTTCGGACGGTTTTTGATGAGGGTGATTCCACATGCGTGATGCCTCTTGCATGCTGGAAGACACTTGGATCTCCCAAAGCTGTTCCATCTAGCACTGTTCTGACTGCGTTCGATGGCCATTCTCACAGACCCCATGGTATTGTCCCAGCTTTGCCCATCTGTGTTGGGGGGAAAACTGTTAATATAGAGGTTGAGGTAGTGGATGCAAGCTTGGACTACAACCTTCTGTTGGGGAGAAACTGGATTTATGAGATGGATGCCATTGCATCCTCATTGTTTCAAATTATATGTTTCCCCCACGAAGGGAGGATTGTTACAGTGGATCAACTGGACTGTCCTCCTGTAGACCCGAATGCGTCTACTGACTCATCTGTTCCTAAATTGGATAATTCTAAGGCGCCTGTTGAGAATTTAGGAGTTGGAATGTATTCTTCCTTGATGGGAACTTTTGATCTTCCTCCTCCTACGGTGCATATAAATGCTATTTCATCCTCCAAGGCTCCTCTTCGAAGAGAGTTCTTCAAAACTCATTATTTTTCGGACCCTTGGACCTTGCCTTCCCCTACCGCCACATTAGCGGAAGGTCAAGTGGGTGGAATGGCATTTCCTATTTCTGCAGCTGAGATTGCCTATCAGTCTATTGTTGACTCTGCAGAATCCATCCCAGCCCTTCTTTCACCGGAAGAGTTGGATGGCGATGTGGCTCCGGCTTGGACACTTAGATCTTCTTCTGCCCAAGATTGTCTTGATACCACTCTTCCATCTGAAGAGGCCATCCTAGAAGCCATGACTCGTATAGATAGACCGTGGGATGATTTGCATCATCGGTCTTACTTCTTACCTGACTTGAGCGAAGTTGAAACAAGTTTTCCAAGTCCTTAGTCTCCTGGTCCTGTTCACCCAGTCTTGAACCCTTTAGCACCAACACAGGTTTATGCTGAAGGGAACATGGCTGTGATTTCTCCTACTATCCCGGTGAACATTTCCAGGGATCCCAATATTATCGAGAATGTCTTCATTGGAGCCGAATGTTCCCGTGAGGAGGTTCAAATTTACACCGAGCTCTTTAAAGAGTATAGGGATGTATTCGCTTGGTCTTATGAGGAAATGCCTGGCATAGACCCATCTATTGTCCAGCATGAGATCAAGATGTATGAAAACGCTAAGCCAGTGAGGCAAAAACTTCGTCCGGTCAATCCTAGGAAGGCAGCAGCTATCAAAGCTGAGGTTGAAAAGATGCTTAAGGCAGGATTCATTTTCCCTGTTCCTTTGACCGAATGGGTTTCAAATCCCGTTCCTGTAGATAAAAAGCAAGGAACGATTCGAGTGTGCATTGATTTCAGGGACCTAAATAAAGCATGTACTAAAGATAATTACCCCACACCATTTATTGATCAGATCATTGACGAGTGTGCCGGTAATGAGATTTTCTCCTTCATGGACGGTTTCTCCGGATATAATCAAATTACTATCCGTCCTGAAGATCAGCATAAGACTGCCTTTATTTGTCCCTGGGGTACGTTTGCATACAAGAAGATGCCTTTTGGTCTTAAAAATGTTGGGGCTACCTTTCAGCGGGCCATGTCTTACACCTTCCACGACATCAAAAAGATTATCGAGGCATACTTAGATGATTTAGCTGCTCATTCTCGAAAGAGGATGGATCATCCTGGTCACCTCCGACAAATATTTGAACGATGTCGGTTCTATAAGATTAGATTGAATCCGAACAAGTGCATTTTCGCGGTTACATCCGGTCGGCTATTGGGATTCATTGTGTCTAGGGAAGGGATAAGGGTAGATCCCTTCAAGGTTGAGGCAATACTTCGGTTGCCTCCCCCGTCTTCAATTCGTCAGCTTCAAAGTCTCCAAGGGAAGTCTAATTTTCTTCGGAGGTTTATCGTCAATTATGCTGAAGTCACAAAGGGATTTATGAGATTGCTGAAAAAAGGAGTTCCTTTTCTTGGGACGGATTACGCTCAACGCTCATTCGATGCTTTGAAAAAAGCATTGACCTCTCGCTCCTTTATCGAGTCCACCGATTATGTTGTGATTTTTGTATCTGGCAGCAGCAGAATCTACCATTGGTATGGTTCTGGTTCAGGAGGATGATGCTCTTGCAGAGCATGTTATTTACTGCCTAACTCGACGATTGGTAGGACCTGAACTCAGGTACACTCCGATAGAAAATTTAGCTTTAGCAGCAGTTCATGCTATGCAGCGACTCTGGCATTACATTATTCTTCGTAAAGCTTTTTTTTTGGCAGCAGCCAACCCATTTCAGTTTGTCCTCAGTAGGCGAGTGATTGGGGGCAAATACAATCGATGGATTGTGATTTTACAGGAATTTGATCTTGAGTTTTTGTCTGCCAAATCCAAGAAATCATTAGTTTTCGCAGAATTGATCTCTGAGTTTCCCTGTGGAGAAGACATGATCTATGATGAGTCCTTTCCGGACGAACACTTGTTTCTTATCTCTTCACAGGATCCTTGATACGGAGATATCATTGTGTATCTCCAGACTGCGAAGTTTCCCTCTACTTTTTCGAAAGATGAGCATCGTACGTTGCGTCACTTGGCCAAGAATTATTTGATTATTGGTGATGCTTTATACCGTCGAGGGGTTGATTCAATCCTTAGACGCTGCTTAACTTTCGAAGAAGCTGAGGCTGTGCTGAATGATTCCCACAGTGGAGCTTGTGGGGGTCATTTATCTGGGCTTGCTACAACCCAAAATATTTTGCGTGCTGGGTACTTTTGGCCCTCGATTTTCAAGGATTGTATTGAATCGGTCAAAAAGTGTCATCCATGTCAAGTTTATACTCAAAAAATGCACGCTCATCTAGCTCCGCTTTTTCCAGTCGTTACTGTCAGTCCCTTTACAAAGTGGGGTATTGATTATACTACTTGTAACTCACCTTCGGCTAAAGGTCACAAGTACATTATTGTAGCAGTAGACTACTTTACGAAGTGGGTCGAGGCTATGCCTACTTTTGGGAATGATGGTGAGACTGCAGTTCTTTTCCTTTTCAACCAGGTTATCGCTCGTTTTGGTATTCCTAGAGATATTGTCACTGATCATGGCAGTCACTTTAAGAATAGTATGATGGCTGAGTTGGCTCTCAAATTGGGTTTCCGGTAGGAGCATTCATCTCCATATTATCCTCAAGCCAATGGGCAAGTGGAAGCCGTGAATAAATCCTTGAAGACAATTCTTCAAAGGACAATTGATAAAGCTAGATCCAAATGGCATATTATGCTATGGTCCCTACCTTGGGTATGGCAAAGATGTCAAAGGAAAACCCAATGGTTTACCTCAGTTTCATCTAGCATGGGTGGAATCCGTATTTTCCATTGAATGCGAGATTCCTTCCCTTAAATTAGTTGTTGAGCTTCTTCCTGACACTTCTAGTCTGGCAAAGCGGCTTCTTCATCTGGAACATCTTGATGAGCAGCGTCGAGATGCCGCCGCCGAAGAACAAGCGATGTAAAAACCAGTTAAAGTTTGAAGATGTATATATGTCAAGCCTAGGTCTTTTCACATCTTGTTGGGTTCATGCTCATAGCAACAGCCTTGGGCAGTAAGCTAAATTCATGTGGCATATTCATATCGTTAAAAATTCCTTAGGAAAGGAGTCAGATACCTTGGTTGATTTTGAAAAGAATTAGCCAGTTTAGCCCCAATGTTCATTTCGAAGAATATTATGTTTGTACTGCTCGGAATGTTGCTTTTGTATATAGTAGTTTTTTCTTTGTACATATCTGGTTGATTTTCGATCTTTGATGAGTTGGTGATGTTTTTGATCTCCTTTCGCAGGTTGTGTTGGATGTCATGAGTCATTTTGGTTTCGCCAATGGTGCTAGTAGACACACCCGGAACTTAACTTCCGCGGCTTGGGTGCTTCATTATCCATCCGGTCAATTGTTAGTATCAAGAGGGGTCTGCATTGGTCCTGCTTCCAATAATATAGCAGAATACACTGCAGTTGTTCATCTACTCTCGGAGGCAATATCTTTGGGTGTTGATTCGTTGGTAGTTTTATTGGACTCTCAGCTGGTGGTGTCGCAGTTTAACAATACTTATCGGGTTCGAGATCCATTTTTACTCCGATTGTTCTTGAGGGTACGTTTGTTACAAAGGTCATTTCAATTTTTAACTTTCATTCATATTCCTCGAGCTGACAATTGGTTGGCTCACTCATTAGCTAATCAGGCACTAGATTGGCATGTTAATCATTCAATACAATAAAATTTAATCATAAAAAACATCATACATTTTGATACATTTATCACATCACATCAAATATCGCTGTATATATATATCATCAGAGTGTTCAAAAAAATTTACAAAATTTGGATCCATAAGGTCATACAAAACTTGGGCTTATGCCCCGATCATGTTCAGTCTCAAAAATATATAGTCATCTAATACATAATATCTATCTACTACTGAGGTCCCTGCCCAGAAGTTGTGTTCCTATAGAACATGACCGCGGTGGCAACTCAGAGGAATAACCATACCCAGTCTCGAGGCACTCCTACCACCCGTCTCTGGATGGCTTCCGGCAGGTCTTCCACGGCAGCCATAGGTATTTGGCAGGTTAACCCCTCCAAGTTCCTCTGCACAGCCTGGAGGGTCCTGTCTGAATCCACTATATCTGCTTCACCTCTGCGACACTTGTGGCGCGGGAGACCCTCAGGTCGAACTGGTCCAACATCTGAATCATGATCATTTTAAATTGTCAGTCATTATGAATCGAATCAAAAACATGTTTGTTTTTCATTTTTTCATACATATTTGAAAAAATCCAAAAAAATTATATAAGTTAAATTTTTTTGCAAAATTACCGACTGTGCCCCATGCTGTGCCTGGTGGAAGAACAAGATCTGGATCTCCACGAAAGTCCATCCCGGCATAGGGATATTCGTCCACTGCGATGATTTATTCTCCCCACCAAAGGAAGAACTCATCGTCCCATGTGGTCCATGGTACTTCACTACCCCCCAATCTCTTCATCATGTCTGCCCAACGGGCAATTCTTGGGTCCCTCGGGCTACTGATGGTAGAGATGACTCTGGGTCTCAATGCTAGTATCTTCTCAAAGAAGAATGTTGTCAAAATGGTACCATAGCCAAAGTGTTTGGTATTTTCTTGGCGGATTGAGGTCAACTGTTGCTTCATGTTCAGTAATAGGGCTGTGCACCAATCATACACATGAGTCAAGCATTCTACTACTATGCTCATTTGCGTCCTGGACGCCTGATGTAGGGAGGCAGATCCTGCCACTCTACCGATGGTGAAAAGGAGGATTTTCATATGCAAATCCCTCAAATATTTAATTGCAATCTGAGTTCCAACTTTCTTGGAACCCTCTACGCAATACACGTGGACATAATCTTCCACGGTTAGCCCTCCCAGGGGCTTCCCGTGCAAGTCTACTGGTTCTCGCCTCCGGGAGAGTCTAGTGATAAAATATATGTCTTCCACTTCAATGCATATTGGCATCTGATCTATAACGAAGAAATCTTGATCTGGTTCCCAATAATTGACGAGCATTTCTAGCAACCGAACATTGCTTTTCATATTTGGCATTTTGAAGAATTTTAACAATCCGCAATTTCGAAGAATATTTTGCGATGCTCTATCTTGCATGACCTCTTCATCAATTGCGTTGTGTTCACGCTCTCTCCATGAGATTGTCATCCTGTCAAAATTCAATAAATCATGCATTAGCCATGCATTTTTTGATTCGGACCTGCGCATACGCGACTTTTTCTTTGCACAGTCACGTGTATACGCGGCTTTCCTGTCATGAACCCACGTATGCGCAAGTCCACGTTTTTTAGCAAGGGTTTTAATGGTGAAAATCACTAAATTTTAATTTCCAAACGGACAAAATGAATAAACAGGATGATTGAGGAGCCTACTTGAAAATTCGGTGCTTTTCGACGGTCGGTTGTTCTTGATTTGACGAAAGAAGTTTTTTGCTCCAGAGCACTTTTTCCAAATCAGCAATGCAATAATGAACCAAATATGAGGTAATTTGTCTATTTATGGCTAAAAAGTTGAAAATTTTCGCAAAAACTTGTTATGTTTTTTTTTTCGATCTATCTTAAGCCGCATAACCCGGATGCTTGGAAGTGCCCAGTTTGGTATGTTTTCAGGTACATTTTGACAATTTTGAGATTTTTCCCATTTTTTGATCCATAATTACCGACTCGTCATGGCAGGTATATGATCTTCACTGGCATATAGGTTAGGGAAATCACTTTCCATTGCATCTTGCATACTAGCCTCCATACTGATCACTTGCCATAGGGTCGATCCCATCAGGTCATGAGTATTACACCCATTTCACTCGCCGATTATTTAATCATGACTTGATGGTAGAGCCTTCCTTTACATGGGCTTCCTAGTTAGTTCCTCGCTATCACTTGTTGCCCATGCTGCGTTTTATGTAGGCTTGGGAGTCCTCTTTAGTCCCGCCATGACTTATGTGTTGAAGCTTCATTCTTCTTCTTCCTCACTATCATTTTTCTGGCTATTACCCTAGAGGCTCCCTGGTGTTGTTGGGTTGTATTACTGCATTGCATATTGGCTACTTGTTTATCCTGGCCTTTAGCCGGCTTCATTTGGACTCGATGTTTAAGCCAACTTTTGACCTTGACTATTTGTACAAGTTAACCATTGCATGCACTTAGCTATCGCGACTTGACACCCTTTTACCCATGGATGGAACATTCCTCTGAGTATCGCTTACCAGTTTTCACCACCTTGCATTGAGCATAGGATCGTTCCAATCCCAGGAACTAGTGCATCTGTTTCTTGATACTCGTTCTATCCATTGTACCATAGCATTCTTTTATTCTTTTTCAGGCTTATTATATGAAAAAGACAAAAAAATCAAATATAACAAAAAGAGCGGGAACGAGATGTATCTTCATTGTTTTGATGGCAGTACAGAGTC
The DNA here is from genome assembly GCA_034641835.2 of Pinus albicaulis. Taxonomy (NCBI): domain Eukaryota; kingdom Viridiplantae; phylum Streptophyta; class Pinopsida; order Pinales; family Pinaceae; genus Pinus; species Pinus albicaulis. The sequence continues at coordinate 134,971 of JAXQQM020079284.1, forward strand.
AGTTTATCGCCCTTGAACAAATCACATATACTTATATATACTTCCTTCATTTGGGATGGTTTTAGTTTTTGACCTAGGTTCAGCCTTTACCATGTTTCACTTGTCAGTTCTCCCCCGGTTGGTTATCTCTTCCAATCATATGGAGAGTTTTTTCTGCCTCCTGCATAACAGACTTATACAGTGTCACTTTTTACTGCCATGGTCATCATGAGTCGTGTTTTTGTTCAAGGGAAGTCTAACTAGAGTCGGCCATTCTGCGGTGTCTCTTGACTCATTATTCAGTCGGCCTTCCCGGTCTTGTCAGTATCTTGTTCTATCACATCGATGTTTTGGTCTTCTCGCCGTGCCGGGTTTGAGAAGGTACCTTATCGACTCTCGGCGGGGGTTTGCGGTTCCCAAGATGTCGAGACACACATTGCTCTGAGAGCAAATCTAGAGCCGCACTCTGGCCCTATTTCCATCATTGATAGGTGACCTTGTGCTCAGCATTTGATCATCATTATGGGTCTTTGACTGAGTGGTTTCCCCTGTGTTCGACGTCAGCAAACATTATCACACTTGGGATTCGTGCAGTACCTTGATTTCCATTTGACCCTATCGGTGGATTTCTCGCCTCTGTGTCAGCTTTCATTATTGGTTGGTTCAGAGGGTTTCTTCCGTGCGCTAGCTTCATCTTGTGCATGTCGAAAACGTACTTCGGTTTTGGTTCCATCACTCTACTTCGTCCGATTCCTTCCAAATCTTGGCCTGCGGGTTACACTCGCGCTGGACTGATGTGGGATGCCTTAATGCCTTCCTTCCAACAGATCTTTTCCCATCGACTCCGACTCATTGCTCTGGGAATAAGATCTAGAGTCTTTTTGTCAGTACCTTAGGGTTTGCAGTCATCAGTGGCAGACTCTTCGCTATCGACAGTGGGGATTCATCATTGCCTCCTGATTGGTAGATTCTTTCAAGTGTTTGACTTCAACTCATTCATTCACACTTGTCAGATTGTACTGGGGCACCTTGACACCCATTTTCATTATTGGTGGGTTGTCTCGCGTTGGTTAATGGTATACATAATTGACCGGTAATCCAACGATTTCTCACATGGTCGACTTCAGCTCATTTATTCCCATTGTGTAGAATTGTGCCATAGTGATCGGTGAAGACCTCGGGTTGCATCAGCATTTCTCGGTTCACTTTTGACAGTCCATTCAGTTTCTTCTAGTGATGTCGTCCACCCTTATATGTTTTAGTTCAGTACAACAGCATCCTATATGTTGGCTCCCGAGTTGTGTGATAGTACCATTTGTTCCACCCCTTATGATTTGGTACTTGGAGATTCAGTTACTTGTTTGATCATACATCCAGTTGCAGCATCTTTGATCAGCTTTCTATATGTGATACTTGGACATTGATTCAGACTTATATTTCCGGACCATGCTCAGATGATTCATTATGTACTTTCAGTTCAGTTATACTTGTATACATGTTGGATCTATTCAGTACTTTCTATATGATGTATTTTTGACTGAGCATGGGTATGCCCGCCTCAGCATGAGTTGACTCTCTGTTTTCTTTCATTGGTTTTTTGGCAGGCTGAAATCTGGTGAAGTCCTCTCTTGTCCTTGCGAAGTTCTTTCTATGTGCATAATACATTTTGGCCATCATGTACCCCTTCTGACCTCATATATTAGGGGGCATCTGTTATAGCATCATTTCTCACCTTCACATGATTCATGATTGCTTTCATGGTTTTGGGCACCCATTCCTACGTACTTAGCCACCCAATTAAAAATAGTGTAGCAACTCATGTCGTTATGCCTGCGCCTGCTGCATACGCGGTGTCCATGATGTAATTTTTCTGCGTATTCACAAAATGATTAAAAAATATATAAAAATTCCGTATTTTCGGCCGGGGTTGATGGTTATTTTGTAGTTCCACCACTCTAGCATGGCTAACCGTTTCTCTCCAACAACCGTTGAAACTACTTGGAGGGAGTCAAATAGCCCCTCACAAAGTGGCCTAAGGGAGAGAGAGAAATTGCTGATATTATACTCGTTGGTATTCCCCTACCCACCTTCGAATTCCCATGCCTCCGCACTTCCCGCTCATTGCGAGAAACCCCATTTCGGGAGATGCTCATCTCCCTATATGTCATCTCGTATGCACCAGTTTGGAAGGAATATTAGCGAGGCAAGGGCGGGACGGATCCGGACGACGGTCTGCTCGAAGATCGTGGAAGGATTCAGGTGATCTCTCCACTCGTTATTTCTGTACATGCTATTTATAATACAGAAGAACCGTCTTGTTCCCGAAATATACGTGTTAGTGTCCGCTTGCATATATGAGAATATTGTTATTTAAGCATTTATTATGGTTTATCTGATGTTTCATATGGATTTCACTAACATTTAGAGTAGATATATGCTGTACAACCAGTTCTTCGTGCTTGTTTCTTCTTGTCTTTCAGGTTAAGAAGGAAGGACGGTTGCTGGGGGTTTGGACCCCGCGGGATCTGCTTCAACCGTAAGACCTACGGGTAACTTCCTCGATCTACTCTATTTAGTTTTTCATGAACATGTATGGTTGTGTGAGTCCTTCTTAAGTAGCATGCCCCTACTCTGTGGAGGTTTAAACCCAACAAACCTCTAGGGTGATATTCCCTGAAACAAAGGGGTGGAACAACTGATATGGGAAGGGGTATATGAACAATAGAAGAAGAACTGGAAACTAAATTAGGTTGAGATTTTGTGAATGGAAATGACATAGACTCAAAATATAGTTCTTCTAATGTTGGTTCTTGGAAATGAATGGGTGTGGATAAGGATTATTTTTCTGAGAAATTGATTTTCCGGGAAATTTCCTTGGATGGCAAGATATGAGAACTGCTGTCTGGTGCAAGCAGTGTCGCATCAGGTGTAGAAAATATTTTTGTTTTCTGGCCCTTCTTTGAAACTAACTTTTATGGATTTGACAAAATAGGGACTTTTTGCTGAGAGGTATCTGACCTCGTGTGAGGCCTCTTAGGAGCCAAAATTATTTAAAATAAAACACAGATTAGTATTTCCTCCTCCCTGAACAACCAGAGGAAATATGAACAAAACCTAGGGAAAACCTTTGAATCTTCATTCCCCGACAATGACGCCAATTAATGTTGTACCTTAAGAGACAATCCCTTAGCTGTGATAAGGAATTTCTTAAGACATTTATATGATTATGTCATGAATATATACGTCTCTTTTTTATTAACCCTCAAGTATTTATGATTAAACCCTTAAATGTCAAAATATGATGAATGCTTCACAATGCTACCATCTGTTAATGTTGATGAAGTGACTAGAAGAATATGAAAGAAGAAGTCCAAACTGATATGTTGTTTTATACAGAAAAAATCATTTCCAACCCCACAAGAAATATATGAAAGAAATAGTTAAAATAAAGCAGCACCAATTAAGGTTTTTAACTCTTTAAATACAAAAGTAAAAATAGACCTACTGCTCATAAATTTGTTTTATTCATAGATAGAAAACACATAATGTAAAATTAGATACATTTCAACATAAACAGAAAGCTAGAAACTTTCTTACTCATTCATTAATCTTTGAATCTCTGAGTACAAAAATAATTGTCTGAAGGTCCAAAACTTGGAACCTTTCCTTCCCTTGAAATTACATTAAATATAGTAAAAATAAGTTTGGAACTGTTGTAACCAATCCTAAATAAAAAACTACTTTAAGACTTTGAAGGTTGTCTATTACATGCCTTGAAAATGTCTTGTTACAATTACATTGTCTTCAGAAAATAATATGAAATAAATATCCTAATCTATAGGAATTGCTGATGATGTGGCTTCATTTCCTTGGTCGACTGATTTGTCTTTCTTTGTTGTTAATCCTTTTGGCAGGCCTATTATCCAAGCTTTGCACTTTTTCCATATTTCTACCTTCGTCCTCGATGAATGTGTTAGATTGTGATATTCTAATATGAATGCAATAATTTGACCATAAGAAGGCCTTTCTATGAAAAGATTCTTTACCATCCACAAGAGTTGAAAACGTCTCTGCAGGAAGCTGACCATTGTCTCTCCTTTAAGCACCTGAGTCTTTTCATGCCTGTTATCAATTTTGCTTTTTGTCATCACTACTAAGTTCTCATAAGAGCTCCATGGAAAATGATTTCCTTTAGCTCCCCAACATGTTGGCAAGCCCACTCTTGTCATTTTATCAAAATACTTATCAAACTGACTTACTGCTTCCCAAATTTAAAGAAAAACCAGGAGTAGTAGATGCATGCTCTTCAGTAAGTTTTGTTCTCCTCATGGCTCCCTGCTCCTCATCATCTAGATCAATAACCACTTCCTTGGTTCTTTTAGTTGTTTTCTCTACTATGATAGGAGTTTGAATTTTTGCATCTACTGAACTCTTCACATCTTTACATGATATCTTCTCTTGTTCTGGAATACTTTCATGAATGAAAGCAGAGTACCCATTCTAAATTCTTCTATTTGAAATCACACTATATGGGTCATAAGCCCAACTTTCTCCTAGTAGCATATGCATGTCATCCAACATTTTCGTTACTTCATCAAATTCCTGCATCATATTTATTATGAAAGGGCCTACAACCATGGGTAATTTATACATGTGTCCTTTCTTCATAGGCACAAAATGAACCTTATCAAAATTTAGACTCTGTCTAATGAACTCTAAAGAAAAAAGCCTCATTGGTACAAAAGTTGGGAGTCTATAAGGCTCAACACTTACTCCATATAGCCTTATTTCATAATATTCCTCAAAAACAAACCAATATCCATATTTGCAAGCATTTCGTAAATGCAGAAAATGCTGAGCTTTAGGTAAGAAATAGGGAGGAGGACTTCCATTCAATATTTTGTATGCAGTTGGCATGTAATAGCTAGAAAAATCAAGCAACCCAGCTTCATTTTTCTCCCTTCTAACTACATCTATCCAGAATATCACTGATTGCCTTCTTTTATTTACATCCATAGTATTTAGACCTAAATACATGAATTCTTCCACATTCTGGTAGAAGAACAAATATACAATTAATGAGGGAAATTTAAAGAAACTTGTTAATGAAAGGCTCATCAGCTGTGAGTTCCATTACAGTTAACAATCTTGTTTGCTCGGCAGTAACTTGATGTTCAGCTTGGGCCTCCATGCTGGTCTTCATCCTCTAATTTGTTTCTTCAATTTGTGAAAACAGCTATTTGATCAAGGGCACCTGTTCATGAGAAGCTTCATGATTCCTGGGTGAAGCATGAGTATTTTGTTCTTCTCCCAAATATAAATAAAAACCAGGTGCATTAGATTTAGGCTCTTTAGTAAGTTTTGTTCTCTTCTTGGCTCCCTGCTCCTCATCATCTAGATTAATAACTACTTCCTTTGTTCTTTTAGTTGTTTTCTCTGCTATGATGGGAGTTTGAATGTTTGCATATACTGAACTCATCACACCTTTACATGCTATCTTCTCTTGTTATGGCCTACTTTCATGAATGAATGCAGAGTACCCATTCTCAGTTCTTATATTTGAAATAACACTATATGGGTCATAAGCCCAACTTTCTCCTAGTAGCATATGCATGGCATCTAACATTTTTGTTACTTCATCAAATGCCTGCCTCATATTTACTATGAAAGGGCCTACAACCATGGGTAATTTATACATGTGTCCTTTCTTCAAAGGCACGGAATGAACCTGATCAACATTTAGACTCTGTTTAATGAACTCTAAAGAAAAAAGTCCGATTGGTACAAAAGTTGGAAGTCTCAGAAGGCTCAACACTTGCTCCATATAGCCTTATTTCCGGTATCATTCCTCAAACAAACCAATCTCCATATTTACAATTGTTTCCTAAATGTAGAAACTCCTGAGCTTTAGGTACTAAGAAACATTGAGGAGATTCCATTCAATATTTTGTATGAAATTGGCATGTAATAGCTAGTAAAATCAAACAACCCAAACCTCATTTTTCTCCCTTCTAACTACATCTATCCAAAATATCACTGATTTCCTTCTTTTTTATTTACATCCATAATATTTAGACCTAAATGCATCAATTCTTCCACATTTTGATATAAGAACAAATATACAATCAATGAAGGAAATTTAAAAGAACTCCGTTAATGAAAGGCTCATCACCGTGGAATTATTCCGTCTCGCCAATATGATGGAATATCCGTAACCATTCCAAGGCTTCATCATCATGGAAAACATCCCTTTGTGAATCGATTTATCCACCGTATTATCATCATCTTTACCCAGAATTTTTGCAATATTACTCAATACTGGACGAGTCTAAGCATCAAAAACCCCCATAGCAAACTCTTTGCAATCTGGCTGAAACTGATTCATTTCAGGCTTCAAATAAAACACGAACTGATTGAATTCATCTCTTGCAAGATTATCATAATATTGTACCAGCGAATCATCAGAAAATTGGATGGATGACTCTGACTCAGGATAGTAAAGGGCTTGGCAGATTAATAGGGTAGACACCTGCAGAACATTCTCTCCTTGGGAATTCATGACAAAACACTTTTCTGGATACATGAAAGATACCAACAAATAGATAAATTTAGGGAAAAGATGGGTTTTTGGAATGCATGCAGACAAAACTACAGACTTGACCATGGCAGAATACACAGGGGAATCATTATCATTCAATATAACTTGCTGGTAGAAAGGGAGGTGAATTATTGAACAGAGGGTATCTTGAATATCCCTCTTAGTATCCATGAGAGGGATATGGCTAGCTGAACTTGATAAGGACAACCGTTTAGCCATGGTTGAAAATTTACGTGAGAACAGTTTACAGGGTGGTCAAATTTACAGGTGTCGGAAAGCTAAAAGAGGGTGCAGCGCAACAAACCACAAGTAATTTGAAAAACATATACAAATTTTCTTTAAATAGTTGGCGCGGGTTTTAAATTTAATGCTGACAAGATGTGCCAGCAAGCCGTTAAATATTCTCGATGTGGAAGACAACTATGACCAACTCAGCATCTTACGTCACTGCGGGGGCTCTCAGGGTATAGAGGAAAAGTTCGGCTGGTGCCCCCACACTCAATCTCCGTCGTTCATCTCTGTTTTCCCCACAGTTAGCTCGGTCAACTGCGGAGGCACTCATCATGGTATCCGGTGTGCTAGTTGTGCCCATGGGTTGGGCCTTTTGATAAGGACTTTAATTATCACCACTTTCCGCCAATCAAGCCAATCAATGTTTAATATTAAATACTGAACTCACAACTATAAAGTTTAAATGTTTAAACTTTAACTTAGATTTTGATGAACATACATATTTTTTCATGCTAAAGTATAAGATTTTGATAATTTAACATATTTTACAACAATTTATTATTTTTATATTTTCAAATATTTTAAAAACAATAAAAGGATATGCATATGATCCACAACTTCTGGCTCCACCTGGGGATAGTGTTTTTTCCACGAAACACTAAGACCCTGCAGATCAGTGCCTTCACTTTGGGCATGGAGTCAAAAATTGCTTGATGAGAAATATACAGTGAGAGGAAACTGAATATGTACAATAATGAACTAACTGCCTTTAGTGCTGGAAATAATGTTTCAGATAATTCCCATTTATAGGCAGTTCTATAGCTTCTCCATCAATATCTTCCAACATGAAAGTATTATTTGATCTGGCTTCAGATATTTTGTAAGGACCATACCATAAAGGATCAAATTTACCATGTTTCCCTTTCTCTTCCCTTCTGGTATCCCATCTTAGTACCAGATCTCTAGCCTGAAACATGATTTATCTCACCTTTTTGTCAAAAATAGACTTCATTTTTTCCTGATAAGAGACCAAATTGTCTCTGACTTTATTTCTGCTTTCATTCAATTCTATCATCTTGTTTAGTCTTCTAATCAAGGCATTAGGCTCCTCTTGAGATTCTTGAAGAAAATAAATTACTGGTCTTGTTAGCTTAGTGGGAAACAAAGCCTGAGCACCATATACCAATTCATAAGGAGACTTACCAGTGGATCTTTTAGTAGTCATCCTCACTGCCCATAAAGCAAAAATCAGCTTTGAATCCCAATCCTTCTAGTTCTAATTGATTGTTTTCTTCAAGATTTTCACCAATTTTTTATTAGATGATTCTGCTAATCCATTTCCTTGAGGATGATATGCTGTGGAGTGAGATAATATTACATTATAAGTCTGACAAAAATTTATGAATCTGACTGAGTTGAAAACTTGAGCATTGTCTGTTACAATCTTTACAGGACATCCAAATTTGCTGAAAATATTCTCTTCTAAAAACTTCATCACAACCAAATCATTTGCCTTTATAGTAGGAATTGCCTCTACCCATTTTGTAAAATAATCAGTAGCAGTTAGAATCCATTTAAACCACCCACTTGATGGTGGATTAATCTCTCCAATGAAATCCAATCCCCATTATATGAAAGGTTCTTCAATACAAACAAGAAGAAGAGGTAAAGGAGCTAAATTTTTCTTTTCTGCAAACAATTGGCATTTCTAGCAACTTCTAACAGTTATGTATACATCAGAAAATAAAGAGGGCCAATAAAAACATGATTTAAGAATCTTATGAGCAGTTACTTTCTAGCTGTAATGACACAAGCATTCATGATATTCTTTAATCACCTCCATGGTTTCCTCTTCTGTAAAACATAACAACAATACACCAACAGGATCTTTCCAATACAACTTAGCTTCAATTATAAAATAAGGTTAAGCTTTAAGTTTCAGATCTTTGTACTTAGCTCTGTTTATTGAAGAAGGACAGGAAAGAAACAAAGATAATGAATGATATCCTTATACCAGTCCGAACAGAGAAATTTGTACTTAATTTCTGACTTTGTATTAATATGATCTGTTTCTTCAGTCACTTCATCTATAGGTGCAAGTAATCTAATTCCCAAAGCTTGGAAATTAGATTCTATCAGCAATTTGGCTAGTCCCTGTCCTTTGACTAACTTTGTGGGTTTGATATCCAAGTCATATTCTTGGATTTTGGCAATCCATTTTCCTCTTTTTCCTTCCACTTCACTTTGTACTAGCACATCCTTTACAATAGAATTAGACACATATGCTACTATTTGAGAATGAAGTACATAAGTTCTGAAAGCCTTTCATGATTTAACTAAAGCATATACCTACTTCTCCATGATATTATACTTCAGCTCTGCATCTCTAAGGACTTTGCTGAAAAAGGCTACAGGTTGTTCACTTCCTTCTTCATTTTTTTTTAATAACATAGCAACAATAGTAGAAGATGATGCAAATGAGAATATTTGAAAAGGCTTTAAGTAATCTGGACTGCTTAAGACAGGAGCTTCTTGGAGAGCTTCTTTAATTTTGTCGAATGATTCTCTTGCATCTTTATCCCATTTTACTTCAACATTATTTTTTAACATATATGTTTTTCTCCTGACAATCTCAGCATAATTTGGAACAAATATTTTCAAAAAAATTATTTTTCCCAGAAACCTTTGGATATCTTCTTTGCTTCTAGGCAGTGGAATTTTCTGTATAGCTTCAACCCGTGCCAGGTCAATCTTTACTCCTTTTTTTGAAACTATGTGACCCAACAACTTACCTTCCTCTAAAGAAAACAAATATTTCTTGGGATTTAATGATAATCCAAATTTTCTGCATTTCAAGAAGGCTTTCGTCAGGTGTTCTAAGTGCTCATCATCAGAACCTGAAAAAATAGTAACATCATCAAGCTAAATGACTACAAATTTATCACCCACAAAAGCAATATACATTTCCCTTTGGAAAGTAGCTCCTACATTCATGAGGCCAAATGGCATCAAGGAATACATGAATGTTCCCCAAGGTGTGGTGAAAGTAGTTTTCTTTTGATCTTCCTTCTCCACAACCACTTGATTATACCTAGAAAAACCATCAACCATGGATAACCTGAATGCTTCAGTTACTTTCTGCAGAACTAAATCCATCTTTGGTAAAGGATAGTTATCTTTCAGGGAAGCTTTATTGAAATTTCTGAAATCCACACATAATATTATCTCTCCATTTTTCTTCCTGACTGGTACCAGATTAGAAACCCAATCTGAATATCTTAGTGGAACTATGATTTTTTCTTGCAAAAGTTTCTTCACCTCTTTTTCAATTGGATCCAGCAATAGTGAGTTAGTTTGTCTGAGCTTCTACTTTTGTGGTTTAACCCCATATTTCAGTGGTATTTTATGCTGAATAATATATAAATCATAAGTTTTCAAATCTTCATATGACCATGCAAATACATCCATGAATTGTTTAAAAAGACCTACATACCTTTCTTTGTACTCCTTAGGAACTCCTCTAAAAAATTTGACTATTTTAGGCTCATGTTGAGTTCCTAAATTACATTCCTCCATTTCCCCATCTTGGGATACCTTTTCTGATTCATTGATACATCATTAGCATCAAATAATCTCTCAAGAGGTACCAAACCTTTGGGGAAAATATTATCCTTCAATTGAATTATTTTCTGATCCCCAATTGAATGTTTTAGATTTTTAGACTTATCACTTTGATCACTTTCATCAATTTCTAAATCAATTTGATTGTCTTCAAAATTTCCAATCATTGTTAAAAATTGATTAATTTTCTCATCATCCTCGAAAACCTGCCAATGTTTTATATTATCAGGGATTAAAGGCATGCATCTGAATTCAATTTCATATCTCAACCTTGGATTAATTGGTGGCTTAAATGTACTATCTGCAACTGCCAATGAATCTGCCATTCCGTTCTCTTCTCTTGAAATAAACTGTAAATTGAAAGCTTCAAAATAATTTTCAACTATATCCCACACCTCATTTCTATAGGACCTCAATCTGGGATGTTTATTCTGGTAGCAATTCTTAATTTGTCTTATGATTAATTCAGAATCACCAAACACAGATATAGACTGAATTCCCATCTGTTTGGTTGTTTGCAAACTTAGAATCAATGCTTCATATTCAACTACATTATTAGTATATTCAAATTCCAATTTTGGAAGGAAAAAGGTAAAACGTTACCTTCAGGAGATATAAATATGAATCAAGCTCTAGTTCCCTCCTTAGAGAATGCACAATCAAAATAACACTTCCGAATTTTATTCGAACGCAGCTCTTTATGTACATTGGATGAAGAGAGCTTCTTTTGTGAATCTTCAGCAACTTCTGCATCTTCATGTAGCATGAAACAAGAGAGATCCTCCTTCTCTTGACCATAAATGGGGGAATTACCTGCATCTTTCTTGGTAGTAGTTTTCAAAAATATGGTTTCTCTGTATGACCTCCTTTCCTCCCCATTAAAAACATGAATAATAGCATATGTGAAATCCAATTTCAAAACTCCTCTAAGATTCCCCCCCGAAGATCTAGACAACAACATACCAAATCTAGCTGGAATATCTGCTACTACCACATCCATCATAATACTCTTAGTTGGAATTTGAGCTAAGGAAACAACCATATATTTGATAAGGCCTACACATTTCACCCTTTTTGAATCAAAGGAATAAAGGTATATATATGGTTTGGTGATTTGTAAATTTAACTCTTTCATCACAGACAGTGGCATTAGATTATGTGATGCACCAAAATCTAACATACAATTATGTAAAATGAAATCAAGCAACGGAACTGATATATAAAAGGGTGGAGCAGAAGAATCTACCTCTTCAACATGAGGCCCAAAAGTAACCACTGGTTTCTCTTCTTGCAGATTCACTATATCACCCACCTCATCAGACTGAGATAAATTAATAAACTCTGCAATTTCTTTATTATAACCAGGTGTTTTAACCAGCTCAAGAAGTGGTAATTGAATCTTTACTTTTTCTAATTCTTTAGAGAAACTAAAATTTTGATTTTGTTTTATTAACTTTTCAGGTTCTTCTTGGTTTTTGTTTGAATTTATATGTTGATCAAGAACAGTAAAAATTTTCTCCAACATATTAGGGTCATTAGGCTTTACTTGGGAAGCCTCAGCTTGCTGCTTTTCTTTTTCCTTTTCTTGATTCATGGGCTGCTTCCCCTTATCTGATTTTTTAATTGAATTTTTCTGTGGTGGAGTCACCATTGGAATAGGTACTGATTCCTCTTCTTCATCATCCTGAGTTCTCAACCTCTTTTTTGACCTCAAATCATATTTTTTATGCAACTCTGCTTGCATAAAATCACTAAATTATTTGCAATAATCATCCATCTCTTCCTAATCAAATGAGACATCAACTTCTTTACATTCCTCTGCATATTCTTTCTCACTCTCTTCTTTTGTCTCACGATCTTCCATATACACTGCATAATTTTGATCTTCATCTTCTTTCTGATCATTATCTACAGAATGTGATGGTGCTGCCTCTATATATAAAGGTGCTTGGACTTGATCTTGATCTTTTATTTCTCTTTGTAGAATCTGTAGGGGTTGTTTTCTAAATTTGGAATTGAAAACCCCTCTGTTTTGTTGTGCAGGTTTATTGTTATCTAATTCCATCTTTACTAATTTGTTTAACAAATTTTTAATGACCTTAGTCATGTCATCTATCCTTTGATCTTGTGATGTATCTTCTTCTTTAGCTTTTCCTTTGTCTTTAACCTTTCCAAAAATAGTCATGTTTTCCTCAATCTCTAAGGCATCAGTTTGAATCTGTTCAAGGGTGGAGACTCTTATTTCTCTCAAGGTAAAACTGAAATCTGATACAAATTCCCCAGCAAAAACAACCCTTGCTCCAATAGGAGGAGGTTTCATTTCCACGGGCAAACTATTGTATAACTTATTAAATATTTTGATAAAATCACTCATACTTTCATTTGATTTTTTCTTTATAGCATTAAACTCTGTTAAAGAATAACCATGGTCTCTTTTTTCACCCCATCTTTGGATGAATTGTCTTTCTAATTCATCCCAATCATTGATTGAACCATTTGGTAATCCTTTGAACCATTTTCTTGCCTCTCCACTTAGAGACTGCATAAAAAGTCTCATTACAACATCAAGATGTTCTACATTAAAGTTTTTGGCAAAAGTGCAAAACAAAGGCAAGTGTTGTTCTGCAGTTATTTCATCTTCACCAATAAATCTAGGAAGCAACTTAAGGTACTCCTGAGGCATTGCATTCATTGGTTGGGGTAGATTTAATGGTGCACATCTATTCATCAAGAAAGCAGGGGCTGCCATGTGTATGCCCTGATTGACTGCTCCTTGAGCGGGGGAAAAATGAATACTAGTTGTAGGTGGGGATAAAAGGGGTGGAACAACTGATATGGGAAGGGGTATATGAACAATAGCATAATAATTGGCAACTGAATTAGGTTGTGATTCTATGAATGGAAATGATACAGACTCAAAAGATAGTTCTTCTAATGTTGGTTCTTGGAAATGAATGGGTGAGGATAAGGATTCTTTTTCTGAGAAAATGAGTTTCCAGGAAATTTCCTTGAGTGGCAAGATATGAGAACTGCTGCCTGGTGCAAGCAGTGTGGCATCAGGTGTTGAAAATATTTTTGTTTCTTGGCCCTTCTTTGAAACTAAATTTTTTGGATCTGACAGAATAAGGAATTTTTGCTGAGAGGTATCTAAACTCGTGTGAGGCCTCTTAGGATCCCAAAATATTTAAAATAAAGCACAGCTTAGTATTTCCTCCTCTCTGAACAAACAAAGGAAATATGAACAAAACCTAGGGAAAGCCTTCAAATCTTCGATCCCCGAAAACGACGCCAATTAATGTTGTACCTTAAGAGACAATCCCTTAGCTGTGATAAGGAATCAATGCTTAAGACATTTATATGATTATGTCACAAATATATATGTCTCTATTTTATTAACTCTCAAGTATTTATGATTAAACCCTTAAATGTAAAATATGATGAATGCTTCAAAATGCTACCATCCTTTAATGTTGAATGAAGTGACTAGAAGAATATGAACGAAGAAGTCCAAACTGATATGCTGTTTTATACAGAAAATATCATTTCCAACCCCAGAAGAAATATATGAAAGAAATACTTAAAACAAAGGAGCGCCAATTAAGGTTTTTAACTATAATATATAGAAAGAAAAAGAGACCTGCTGCTCATAACTTTTTTTTATTCATAGATAGAAACACATAATGTAAACTGTAATACATTTCAACGTAAACATAATGCTAGAAACTTGCTTACTCATTCATTAATCTTTTAATCTTTGAGTACAAAAATAATTGTCCGAAGGTTCAAAACTCATAACCTTTCCTTCTCTTGAAAATTACATTAAATACAGTAAAAAGCAATTTGGAACTGTTGTAACCAATACTAACTACCAAAACAACTTTAAGACTTCGAAGGTTGTCTATTACATGCCTTGAAAATGTCTTGTTACAATTACATTGTCTTCAGAAAATAACATAAAATAATTATCCTAATCTATACGAATTGATAATGATGTGGCTTCTTTTCCTTAGTCAACTGATTTGTCTTTCTTTGTTGCTTATCCTTTTGGCAAGTCTATTGTCCAAGCTCTGCACTTTTTCCATATTTCTACCTTCGTCCTGGATGAATGTGTCAGATTGTGATATTCCAATATGAATGCAGTAATTCGATCATAAGAATGCCTTTCTGTGAAAAGAGTCTTTACCATCCACAAGAGTTGAAAATGCCTCTATAAGAAGTTGACCATTGTCTCTCCTTTAAGCACCTGAGTCTTTTCATGCCTGTTATCAACTTTGATTTTTGTCAACACTAGTAGTTTCTCATAAGAATTCCATGGCAAAATATTTCCTTCAGCGCCCCCCAACATGATGGCAAGCCTACTCTTGTCATTTTATCAAAAGACTTATCAAACTGGCTTACTACTTCTTCATTTCCATTAGGTTCTTTTCTGCAGCCTTTCTGAGATCATTTCTGAAATGATATCAGTCCAAATGATATCTTTAGCTTGTATCAGTGAGAGATTTCCTTTCATTCTTTCTTTGAGATTTTTAATCTCAGTTTTAGCATTTTGGAAATCCATTTTGTATTTGTTAGCTTCATTTTCTATGACTTTCATCAATTTTGTTGCAGTCTCCAGATCTATTTGAGCCTTCTTTCTATCTCTTTCAACCATCTACAACTCAGTATTTAATTCAAAAATTTTTTCTTGAGGGTCTTCATCACCTGTAGGAAAAACAAAAGTACAATTATGATTATCAATATGATTTTACAATGAAATTGCAGTTTGCATTATTTTGGAGAGTTCTTCATCTTTCTGCATGAGTTGCTGCAAAAGATTTTCCTTTTTCTTCTCTACCTCTGCAACTTCTGTGGCCATTGAATGTTCTCCAGTAGGTAACTTTAACTTCTTCCTTAATGTGGATATTTCTACCTCAGCACTTTGCATGAATTTCTGCATAGCAGTCTTATCACTGGGATCTACTCCAATTTTTATAGTAATTTTCTTCAATTCCTCATTCTGAACTATTAAGGCTCTTGAGTTAGCCTTCTCTAACTTCAACTGATAATTACTTTACCCAACATATTATCTACCTTTATTGCCATTTCATTAGTCTTTGTGAGGTCATTTACAATCAATTGACCTGTTTTCAGATGAAAATTTATTTTATCCATCAGTGGAATTTTCTTTACATCCACAGTCACATTGACAGTGTTGAAATTGTTGGATGAACCAATTGAAATATATGTAGGATGTGAGAGGGAAATTATAAATTGATCTTGCTCAAGATCCATTACAGTTAACAATCTTGTTTGCTCAGCAGTAACTTGATGTTCAGCTTGGGCCTCCATGTTGGTCTTCATCCTCTGATTTCTTTCTTCAATTTGAGAAAATAGTTGTTTGATCAAGTGCACCTGTTCATGAGAAGCTTCATGATTCCTGGGTGAAGCAAGAGCTTTTTGTTCTTCTCCCAAATGTAAGGAAAAACTAGGTGCATTAGATTTAGGCTCTTCAGTAATTTTTGTTCTCTTCTTGCCTCCCTGATCCTCATCATCTAGATCAATGACTACTTCCTTAGTTCTTTTAGTTTTTTTCTCTGCTATGATGGGAGTTTGAATGTTTGCATCTACTAAACTCATCACACCTTTACATGCTCTCTTCTCTTGTTCTGGCCTACTTTCATGAATGAAAGCAGAGTACCCATTCTCAATTCTTTTATTTGAAATAACACTATATGGGTCATAAGCCCAACTTTCTCCTAGTAGCATATGCATGTCATCTAACATTTTTGTTACTTCATCAAATTCCTACCTCATATTTACTATGAAAGGGCCTACAACCATGGGTAATGTATACATGTGTCTTTTCTTCATAGGCACGAAATGAACTTGATCAACATTTAGACCCTGTCTAATGAACTCTAAAGAAAAAAGTCTGTTTGGTACAAAAGTTGGAAGTCTGTAAGGCTCAACACTTGCTCCATATAGTCTTATTTTAGAATATTTCTAAAAAACAAACCAATCTCCATATTTACAATTGTTTCCTAAATGCAGAAACTCCTGAGCTTTAGGTAAGAAACAGGGAGGAGGACTTCCATTCAATATTTTGTATGTAGTTGGCATGTAATAGCTAGCAAAATCAAACAACCCAGCCTCATTTTTCTCCCTTCTAACTACATCTCTCCAGAATATCACTGTTTGCCTTCTTTTATTTACATCCATAATATTTAGACCTAAATGCATGAATTCTTCCACATTCTGATATAAGAACAAATATACAATCAATGAAGGAAATTTAAAAGAACCTATTAATGAAAGACTCATCAGCTGTGAATTGACTGCTTCCTGCCAATATGATGGAATATCCAGCACCATTCCTTTCTCCATCATCATGGAAAATATCCCTAGGACCAATTTATCCATTGTATTATCATCATATTTACCCATAATTTTTTGCAATATTACTCAATGCTGGACGAGTCTCAACATCAAAAACCCCCATAGCAAACTCTTTGCAATCTGGCTGAAATTGCTTCATGTCAGGCTCCAAATAAAACATGAACTGATTGAATTCATCTCCTATAAGATTATCATAATATTGTACCAGGGAATCGTCAGAAAATTGGATGGATGACTCTGACTCAGGATAGCAAAGGGCTTGGCGAATTAATAGGGTAGACACCTGCAGAACATTCTCTCCTTGGGAATTCATGACAAAAAACTTCCATGGATACATGAAGGATACCAACCAATAGATAAATTCAGGGAAAATATGGGTTTCGGAATGCATGCAGACAAAACTATAGACTTGACCATGGCAGAATACACAGGGGAAGCATTATCATTGAAGATAAATTGCTGGTAGAAAGGAAGGTGAATTATTGAACATAGGGTATCTTGAATATCCCTCTCAGTATCCATGAGAGGGATATGGCTAGCTGAACCTGATAAGGACGAGCGTTTAGCCATGGTTGAAAATTTACGTGAGAACAGTTTACAGGGTGGTCAAATTTGTAGGTGGCGAAAAGCTAAAAGAGGGTGCAGCACAAAAAATCACGAGTAATTTGAAAAACAGATAATTTTTTTTTTTAAAATAGTTGGCGTGGGTTTTAAATTTAATGCTGATAAGACATGCCAGCAAGCCGTTAACTCTGCTTGACGTGGAAGACAGCTATGACCAACTCAATGTCTTACGTCACTGCGGGGGCTCTTGGGGTATGGAGGAAAACTTCGGCTGGTGCCCCCGCACTCAATCTCAGCCGTTCATCTCTGCTATCCCCACAGTCAACCAGATCAACTGTGGAGGCACTCATTATGGTATTCGGTGTGCTAGTTGTGCCGGCGGGTTGGGCCTTTTGATAAGGACTTTAATTATCAGCACTTTCCGCCAATCAAACCAATCAATGTTTAACATTAAATACTGAACCCACAACTATAAAGTTTAAATCTTTAAACTTTAACTTAGATTTTGACGAACATACATATTTTTTCATGCTAAAGTATAATATTTTGATACTTTAACATATTTTCCAACAATTTGTTATTTTTATATTTTCAAATATTTGAAAAACAATAAAAGGATATGCATATGATCCACAACACGATGGACGTCCAATTCTTTGGCAGACATCGCATTTTTTCACATATTCCTTACTATATTTGTGAACTATGGGCCACCATAACCCTGCATGTAGTATTTTCCTTGTAGTGGGTTTTGCATCGACGTGGCCTCCCGCAACTCCGCTGTGACACTCCCACAGGATATCTTCTCTTTCATGGTCCAGTACACATCTTCGCAAGACATTATCCAATCCAATTTTATATAACTGTCCTACTATTAGCTGATATTCAGCTGCTTTCACTACCAGATGTATTTTTTGGGTTGTCGTATATTATGTTGGTCATTTCCCTGTGGCCAGATACACTACTATTTGCTCTAGATAACCTGGGATGGCTTTCAGTTTGAAGAGATCAGCATCCGAAAGCTAATCATCAAGGGATCCCCCTTTCTCCCCGTTCTTCAATCTTGATAAGTGGTCAAGACCCACATTTAACCTTCATGGTTTTACTATTACTTCAAAAGTGAACTCGTGGAATAGTAGGAGCCATCTACAGATTCTTCCTTCAAGTACTGGTTTGTTTACCATATATTTCAATGTGGAATGATCCATGAATAACTTTAATGTACCTCTCAATAGGTAATGACGAAACTTCTGAAGAGAGTATACCATCGTGAGAGTTTCTCGTTCTGTTTTTGTGTAGTTTCTTTCAGCTGTGGACAACTTCCTGCTTGCAAAATACACTGGATGATCTATGGAAGTTTCTCCTGGCTGAGCTAATACCGCTCTTAATGCAATACCTGAGGCATCAATGTGGACATGGAACTATTTGTCCCAGTTCAAATGGACCAAAATGGGTGCAATTGCTAGTTTTTCTTTCAATATGTCTAGGGCGTTAGTACATTCATAAACTTCTTTGACTTTCACAACAAATTTTCCAAGGGTGATGTAATCCTTGCGTAGTTGTGGATGAACCTCCTGTAGTACCTTGTATGTCTAAGTAGTGACCTCAATTGTTTTACAGTTTCTGGTGCCTCTATATTAACAATGACTGCTACCTTCGCTGGGTTCACACATACACCTTGCTTACAAATGAAATGTCCCAGAAGCGTCCCAAAAGGTACTGCAAAGATGCATTTCTTAAGGTTGAGATAAATTTGGAGTTGTTTGCATCTATCAAACATTAATCTGAGTAGAGTTGCATGGTTCTTCAATAAACTGTAGACTTTCCAATAATCCATGTGTACCTCTGGGAACTTATGGATATAGTTCCTGAATGTTGCTATCACTATCCATGATAGCACAGCTGGTGCATTCTTTAGTTATAAAGGCATGACATGATATGAAAATGATCCCCACTCGGTTGTGAAATTGGTCTTCTTCTTTTCTTCTTCTACTATTCTCACCTGATGATAACCTGAGAAGCCATCTGTGAATGAATAAGCTTTGTTTCCTGCTATATTGTTGAGAAGCTCATCGCTAAATGGAGTAGGAAACATATCATGAATGCATGATTTATTGAGACTTCTGTTGTCTACACACACTCTAATCTCGGATTTCTCCTTTTTACTTTGTATTACAATTGGGCTGACCCATTCTGCTTCTTCAACCGGAAAAATCAAGCCCGCCTTCAACATTTTATCTATCTCAGCTTAAAATTTTTCTTTTACTCTCGGGTTTAGGAAGTAAGGCCTATGTTTTACCAGCATTGCATCTGGTTTTAAGACTATGTGCATTTCTCCCATATCCCCTTTTATCCCTTTGAGCTCTGCTACTGAAGATGGGAACAAATATTCGTATTCCTGTAACAGGTCAAAGATTTCCTTTTTTGTTTTTGTATCCCAACAATCCCCAATAGATGCAATCTTGGGTTTCTCTGTGCTTCCAATATTCAAATTCTTTGTCTTCAAGGGCAACAGGTGTAGTCCTTCTATAGTTGGTTCTTCTTTTATTTCCCGCTCCCTTTATTTCTCTTCAAAGTCTAGATCTCAAAGATTCTCCAAGTCATCATCGTCCATCTCACGATCTATCCGTTTACATGATACTAATTCTTTGATTTTTTGTTTGGATAATGGTATTTCTTCATCTTCCTGAAGCTCTGGAAAGAATAATACTCTTTTGATTGCTTGAAGGGCATCTGTAACTGGTTCTGTATCACCTTTTAAAGAAAAATATTGTGTGAATCTTTTCGCAACTACTTCCTAGGTACAAATTCCTCTTTTCTTCTCCTCTGTCAAATACCAGGCCCGTGGAATGGTGTCCAATGAATGTATGAAGTTGTGCATCCACAAAGATTTTGGATATCCTACTTTCTTCCAGTTATGCTCATAATTATTTAAATTATCTATGGGTTCAGAGTCACCTTGGTATTTTTCGATGAAGTGTGGTCCTGAAGCTTCATGGAATATAGCTTTTAATGTTTCTGCAACGTCTTCCCATAGCAGGAGAGAGTTGCGATGGGTAGCCCACCACCTTGCTGACGTGGATTGTAGTGCTACATCCATAAGAGGAACTCTATGTTCTATTGGTACTTTTTCTT
Source organism: Pinus albicaulis (assembly GCA_034641835.2). Taxonomy (NCBI): domain Eukaryota; kingdom Viridiplantae; phylum Streptophyta; class Pinopsida; order Pinales; family Pinaceae; genus Pinus; species Pinus albicaulis. The sequence continues at coordinate 155,474 of JAXQQM020079284.1, forward strand.
CCACTTTTGTAATAAATGTATTTACAGCATGCATGTTTGAAAGAGTCGAATATCCTCTTACCTCCATACTAATCCAATTGACTCCCCGAATGTTGGTGCATCTTCTGGTGTTAATTTTATATCCTCCCTGTTGCCAATCATCCCATTCTATTTATGATCCCAACTCAGAACTCAGAACACTTCTCCAGCTTAGAGTTCCTCTCGCTGTCGGATTGATATAATCTTTTCTCTTTCTTGCTGTCATTTGGTAGAGTTGATCTAGAAGTTGGGCATCCTCTCTGTTGTCAAAAATTTCTGTGTATCGGGGTCCTTGATATGGGTCAAGTGGCTGAATTAACCTGATTTACCCGTCTTCGAATATCATTAATCCCTTCTTTAAATCAATCACTGCATAATTCTCGAAGGCCCATTATATCCCTAGCAAAGTAGGATATGGATCCTTATCTCTTATGATGTCTATTACTTCATAGTTTGCATATGTTTTTACTCCAACGACATCAACTTCGAATTCTTCCAGCCTTCCTATGGGTACGATATAGTATTGATTTTCCATCCTGAGTTGTATTGGGGAGTATGTCAACATTGGTTTCCCCAGTGCTTCCCATGTATTTCAAGGTAGAATGTTGATGTCTGATCTGAGATCAAGCATTGTATCTTTAATTTGAAATCCCGCAACCTGAGTATTCACATGGAACTCCTTTCCAATTCTTCTCTTTTTTATTTGTATCCTTCTTATGTACTATTCCGTTGAATTCCTTGAGTCTCCAGGTTCTTCATTTTCTTGCACCACCAACTCTAGATTTTGCTTTAGCTGTTTCAACATTGGTGCGTTAGTTATAATTTTCAAGAACAGTCGGAACCATTCCTCAATCAATGTACTTGTATGGCCTTCCTTTTCTTTTTTGCTGGTTGGTTGTGGAAGTTCAATACTTTTATGTCTTCCTATCTGGGAAAATTTTTCCACCGCCTCCTTAAAATACTAGTTTTGTTTATCTGGGTTGAAAGTATTCTTTGGGGATGTCAATTTTATCACTTTTACCGAGTCCATATCCCATGCATTTTTTTGTGTAACCAGCTCCAAAAATAGAAGAAAATAGATATCAACGCCTTAGAAATAAGCCACTTCGAGGGGGCAACCTCCAATACATTAAATAAATGAAAAATTCTTGGATGATACAATTTACAAAACCTCCTTTCTATATATAGGAGTCCATGTGGCCATAATGTAATCCTAGTGGGCCACAATGTAATCCTAGCCAACCTAACAATAACAATTTAAGGGCACAATAATAACAAAATGGGGGTTACAAGGGTACAATAATAACAATAAGGGGGTTACACTAATAACAATAAGGGACTATACTAGTAATATAGGGACCTAACATGCCCCTCTCCTTCAAAAAAGTGTTGTCCTCAATGCTTGAGTAGCTCTAGGTGCTTTTGTATAAAATTCTCATCCTCCCATGTAGAATCTTCAGTGGGTAAGTTCTTCCACTTGATGAGATACTCTGAAATTAATCGATTCCGTAGCTGTCGAGTTCTTGTTTCCATGACCACTTCAGGTTCCAATATTATTTTTCCTTCCTCATCAAGTTCTGGAAATATTGTTTGAACTGGAAGATTTTCACCTATAACCTTCTTTAAGCATGAAACATGGAAAGCTGGATGTACTCGCGAAGAAGCAGGAAGCTCCAATTTGTATGCCATAGTACCAATCTTTTGCAACACCTTGTAAGGACCATAGTACTTTGGCGATAATTTATTATCCTTCTTAGCTTGCTTGAGGGACATTTGTTTATATGGTTGTAGCCGTAAAATACCCAATCTCCTACATCAAAACTTCTCTCGCTGCGATGTTGATCTGCCTGTTGTTTCATTCGATTTTGTGCCAAATTCAGGTTATCCTTTAAGAGTTGGAGAACTTCTTGCTGATGCTCGATGTGATCTTCCACTGCTTGAACCTTCGAATTTCCCTTAAAGATGATGTGATGGATGGTGGATGATATCCATAAAGTGCCATAAATGGGGTCATTTTTGCTGCAGTATGGAAGGAAGTGTTATACCACCATTCAGCAAGAGGTAACCACTTGACCCATTGGGTTTGTTTATCAGATACAAAACAACGAAGATATCCTTCCAAACATTTATTTACTATCTCAGTTTGACCATCAGATTGAGGATGATAAGATGAGCTATGAGCTAATTGAGTACCCAAACAAGAAAATAACTCCGTCCAAAAATTTCCAGTAAAAAATGGATCTCTGTCGCTCACAATAACCCTTGGGCTTCCATGTAGCTTTTGAATTCTGTCCATAAATGTAGTAGCAACTGTACTTGCTTTAAATGGATGAGATAATGCACAAAAGTGTGCATGCTTGGTAAGTCTATCAACTACCACCATGATGACACTCTTTCCTTCGGACTTAGGTAAACCTGTGATAAAATCCATTGAAATCTCCTCCCAACGTTGACTTGGAATGGATAAAGGTTGTAGAAGTCTCGAGGTCTTAATTGTCTCAACTTTATTCTGCTGGCAAACCAAACATTCCGCCACAAACTTTTGAATATCAGATTTAAGGCCATCCCAAAAAAATCTTTCTTCACCCTGTGGTAAGTTTTTAAAAATCCTGAGTGTCCTCCTAAAGGAGAAGTGTGCAATTCCAGAAGAATCTTTTGTTTTAGTTGGGAATTCTTACAAAGATATAAGCGATCTTTATACCATAAGGAATCATTTTTCCAACTAAATGTATCAGATGTACTAGGATCTTGCTGCAACTTTTGAATGAGTGTCCATACATCTTTATCCTTCTTCCATTCATCTCTTGCTTCGGTTATTCAATCTGGTTGGATAATAGAAATGGCACAAAGCAATGCTTCCACCTCTTCATTCTTTCTTGAGAGTGCATCTGCAACAACATTAAGTTTTCCTTTTTTGTAGATTATTTCAAATTCATAACCCAACATCTTTGTGACCCATTTTTACTGCTCTTCTGAAGATAGTCTTTGTTCCAAAAAGTGTTTAAGACTATCATGATCAGTTTTTACCTTGAAGTGTCTTCCCATTAGGTAAGTTCGCCATCTCTTTAGTGCATGCAGTATTGCTAACATTTCCTTCTCATAAATAGGTTTCTGTAAATACTTTCCTTTGATTGGACGACTTTCAAAAGCAATGGGTCTTCCTTCCTGCATTAAAACTGCACCAATTCCATTTCCTGAGGCATCACATTCCACGATAAAGGTTTTTGTGAAGTCTGGCGTAGCTAAGACCGGTGCTAGGCACATTGCCTCTTTAAGATGTTCAAAGGCCTTAGTTGCTTCAGGAGTCCATGAAAATGCATCTTTCTTCAATAATGTTGTTAGAGGTGCTGCTATTCTTCCATAATTCTTAACAAACTTACGATAATAACCTGTTAACCCGAGAAATCCTCGCAACTGCTTTATTGTCTTAGGGACTTTCCATTCCTTAATGGCTTTAATTTTGTTAGGGTCTACTTTCACACCCTCGTGAGATATAATATGACCCAGATATTCCACCTCTTGTACTCCAAAGAAACATTTGGATGTTTTTGCATATAATTGTTTCTCCTGCAATAGTTTGAGCACCCTGTAAACATGTTCAACATGATCCTTCCAAGACCTGCTGTAGATTAGTATATCATCAAAAAATACTAGCACAAATTTTCTAAGGAAGGGTTTGAAAATGGAATTCATCAACCCTTGAAATGTAGAAGGTGTTTGGTAAGGCCAAAAGGCATGACCAAAAATTCATTATGACCCTCATGAGTTCGAAATGTTGTTTTTGGAATATCTTCAGTCTTCATTCTAATTTGATGATATCCTGAACGAAGATCCAACTTGGTAAAATAAATTGCTCCATGTAATTCATCCAATAATTCATCAATCACAGGAATGGGAAATTTATCTTTAATGGTGAGCTTAGTGAGCTCCCTATAATCCGGACACATTCGCCATGATCCATCCTTCTTGTGTACCAATACTACAGGAGCAGAGAAAGAACTTTGACTAGGTTGAATTATACCTGCCTCTAACAGTTCTGCAATCATACGTTCAATTTCACTCTTTTGGACGTAAGGATATCTATAAGGCCTGATGTTTGGAGGAACACTTCCTGGAATCAAATGAATAGCATGATCATGATCACGGATAGGTGGGAGTCCTTTGGGAGTTTCAAACACCTTGGAATGATTGTCCAAGACTTGTTGGAGATCTGCAGAAATAGATGATTTTGATGTTGGAACTTCTAGTGAGCATAATTGTGCAATTACGCCTCATTGTTCTTTCTTTAGAAGCTTTGGCATTCCATTAGAGCTTATTATCCTTCACGGCTTCCCTTCAATACCCCGTAATTCGACTTCCTTTCCTTCTGAAAAAAATTTCAAGAAAAGTTCTTGAAAATTAAAAGCTACCGTCCCCAAAGATTGTAACCATTGTACTCCTAGTACAACATCAGCACCTCTCATAGGAATGGAAAGCATTGGACTAGTCAACACATATTCCCCCATGGTTAGCTTGATGTTATGGCATTTTCCAGAGCAATTTATAGTTCCTCCATTTGCAACCATCACTTGACATTCTGGTTCTGGGTATAGGAAACAATTTAATTCCTTGTCTACCTTACAATGAATAAAATTATGGGTGCTACCTGAATCAATCAACACTATTACCTTTCTCTTCTTGATTTGTCCTTTTATCTTGAGAGTTTGAGGAGTGGTAATTCCTGCCAGTGCATTACACGATATGGTTTGATTCATTTCTTCCTCTTCTGGGGCTGGTTCCTGGTGTATATCCTCTTCTTGTTCATTTTCTTCTTCCTCTTCACAATCTATGTAAAATAATTTCTTCTCAGCACACTTATGACCTTTAGTGTATTTGCTATCACAACCGTAGCAAAGCCCTTTTGCTCTTTTTTCTTCCAATTGTTGTGGTGTCAACCTTGTAGGTTGTGGAAATCTAGGCATAGCAACACTTCCCTCTTTATAGAATTGAGTGGTAGGCTTCCTTGTTGCCATAATTTTACATTCAACTTTTCTTGCCAACCTGAATGCCTTCTCCAATGAATCAGGTTCCAGAACGCGAACTTCATGTTGAATGTTATCCTTTAAAGTGCCTATGAAGAGATCAATCCCGTGTTCCTCTGGAATATCAACTACCCTTATATTCAATTTTTGGAAGTCCTCAATGTGCTGCCCCACTAAACCCTTTTGTTTGATATTTATCAATTGGCTAAAGAAGGTGTTGCTCTTTTTATCCTCATAATGTGCTATCATTTCCTCCGTAAAAATTGACCAAGTGACAATTTTTTTACGGGAGCAAAGCCATCGATACCATACAAATGTATTTTGTTCTAAATGCAAAGTTGCAATGCGTACCTTTTGTGTGTTTTGCACGTTATGGAGATCAAAATATTGCTCCATCTGTAGTATCCATGTTACAGGATCCTTTCCATCAAACTTCCTCATATCCATCTTTGGAATATGGTGGTTCTTTCCGCCAACATTAGAGTTTATGAAATCACAATTAACATTTATTTTGTTCTCATCATGAGGTTCTTCTACTATATTTTCACGATTAGGAAACCTTTCTTGTATCAAATTTTTCAAACCTTCCATGTCTGCTTTTAGAAAATTCTTCATGTTTTCCATTTTCTCATCGATCTTAGCTTCCATGTCATCCATCTTAGATTCCATGCCAGCCTCCATGCCATCCATCTTAGCTTCCACGCCTTTCTTCAAACCGTCCATCTTCACTTCCACACCATCCATCTTAGCTTCCATGCCTTTCTTCAAACCGTCCATCTTCACTTCCACGCCTTTCTTCAAAACTTCCATTTCATTTTTTGTTGCTCTTTGCGAGAGTGAAATTTGTTGCACTTGATCTTGTAATTTTGATAGATCATGTTGCAATTCTTCATCTTCATGAGTCATGGTAGAGCCTTATGAAGGCTTAATGGGTGTTGAATTCTTTTTAGGCGCCATTTTAGAATCCAATATTGATACCTTTTACTTGCTTTGAGGAGCTCGATATTGAAATTGAATTATCTATGTAATTGAAAATCTTCAATATCTAAAATTCAGCCCTGTAGTAGCCCTCTGAAGCTTCTTTCAAATGCCACATGTCTGATCTAATTTGGATTCCCCAAGACAAAGTTGTGTCCAATCTCCCACAATGACCTAATTCTGGACTGGTTCAGTAGAGCAAACTTGTAGGACTTGCCACGTGTCACGGTTTCATCCTTTGTCTCTAAAATTGATAGCCAAGAAACTACAGTCCGTGTACTTGCAACCAATTTTTACGGCACTCAAATCCACTGCCCAGAGAGAGAGTTATTGAAATTTTCCCACAATCACCTCTTTGAGATGAAATTCATGAGCCTGAAAAAGCACTACCTTCCACAGATCATATCTCCAACAATATTGCGAACCAAGCTCTGAAATTTTTTGAAGAATTTCCTCAGGATTACAGCTTCGCACCATATGAATTTCAGATTCTGAACCTTTGTAGAAAAAAAATTATAGCGAAAATTCTACGATGACCTGTTTAGGAGCTTGAAAAAAAACCTAACTTCCACAGATGATATCTCCGAAAATATTGCGAACCAAGCTCTGAAATTTTTATACAATATTCCTCAAGATTTCAGCTTCACACCCTAAAACTTTCAGCTTCTGAAACTTCGTAGAAAAAAATTATAGCGAAAATGCCACGATGACCTGTTTGGAGCAGCGAAACCCTAGAATCCAAAGCTCTGATACCAAATGTTGTGTAACCAGCTCCAAAAATAGAAGAAAAAAAGATATCAACGCCTTAGAAATAAGCCACTTCGAGGGGGAAACCTCCAATACATTACATAAATGAACAATTCTTGGATGATACAATTTACAAAACCTCCTATCTATATATAGGAGTCCATGGGCCATAATGTAATCCTAGTGGGCCACAATGTAATCCTAGCCGACCTAACAATAATAATTTAAGGGCACAATAATAACAAAATGGGGGTTACAAGGGTACAATAATAACAATAAGGGGGTTACACTAACAATAATAAGGGACTATACTAGTACTATAGGGACCTAACA